>JANIJG010005803.1:121457-170649 GCA_024611175.1 Megaceryle torquata
GGGTGGTTCCTGGAGGGTCCTTAACAGTGTCTGGGGATCTTTAACTCATTTTTTCCTGTTTTTTTTCGGTTTTTTTTTTTTTTTTTTTTGGTTTTTTTCTTTTTTGGGGGGGGGGGGTGGTGTTTTTTTTTTAATCTTGAGGTATATTTGTCAGAGCTCTCAGACCCATTTGAAGCCTTCAGATTTCCTCTCAAGTAGAAATGTGTATATTTGCAGAATTTCACCTTGCTACTGAAATTATATTTTCAGGTTTTGCCTTTCTATTGGTAACTGCAATGAAGTGGACTCTGTTGAACACAACGTTTCAGAACTGAGCATTGCTTTTTACTTTCAAGCAACATCAAGTGCTTAACATTTCTATGAGAATGAACAGTGTCTTTCCTATCAGTTCCCAAGTCCATTCAGGTTCTTCCTCTGCTCATGTATCTGTTGCTAGTCTGTTGTGGTTTCTTTTCTAGACTTGGCTTGTTTTACAGCTAATCCAAGCTCTTCATAACAAAATAACCCTGTCTACCCCTTCTTCCTTCCAACATGAAGTTTCTTCTTCTTGTGCTGCCATGTGCACCTTTCCTATAACCTGATGCCTCTTTCACTCTTTCTTTTGCTTCAAACCATTCTTCTGCAAGTAAGTAAAACAACAGACTTTTTTGGTTGTGATCACCTCCTTACCATGTTCATTGTCATAATTAACTTTAGATGTTCCTCATTGTTCCAAAACTGATGGATGATTCTTGGCCAAGGTTAATAAACACCGACAAAGTAACATTCACAGCATAGCAGTAACAATTTGGTAGTAACTTCACAAACACAACTGGAATAGATGAGCATGGATTGTTATTCTGGAGGAATAGCCCAGCATGACTACTATCCCATGTGCATGTGCAGGAGACTGTACACTGAGCCAAGCCATGCTCTCGCCATTGCTGGGTACTTCAGGTATTTGGATAATTTGATTTTGGACTCTCTCTGCCCTGTGCTGGGTAACTGGATGTCCTAATCCAGTCAGTTCCCTCAGAGCATGTTCACTTCAGCCCTGCCCTCTCAGCTCCTGCCTTACCTCTGCAACCTTTTCCTTGTCTGTTAGTGGATCATTGCCCACCTCCTCGCATCTTTCTGGAGGATCCCTGCTTACTGTGAAGTGGAAAACTCTTTCTCCACCATTTATGGCTATTCATCTACTTAGACAGTCTCCACAACAGCAGGGCCTGTTTCCGCCTTTGGTTTGGGACATTTCAACAGTACCTGGAAAAATGAGTTGGTTTTTTTTTTTCATTGTCTGTACATAAGCCTTATAATAAACATGCAAGTGAGGATTGAAAATCATGCTAAAAAAATCACATTAAAAAAGAAAAAAGGATCAGTGGATTCCCAAATTCCAATGAGATAGGCAGATGTTGCTTTAAACAGACACAATACTCTGTGTTAGCTGAAGCCATGAAAGGAGCAGCCCAGGTCCAAGCACAGACTTCACAGGTGTCTGCTTCTTTTGTCAGACTCTGTTCTTTCCTTCTGCCTAAGTTTTAAAGATTTCAGAAGAGGATCGTTTGAGGCTTTCCTCTTGCCAATCCATCTGCAGCCAGAAAGTCAGTGGGAGACAGAGAGACCCATAAAAGGTAATAGCTAAATAAGTAACATGCAGAAATTCCTCACACTCACCTCTGTATTGGCAAGGGAAGATGCAGCTGACATGGATTAGCTGAGCATGAGTTTAGAGAGAGGCTGGATTCAAAGGCCTTCAGACTTTAACCCTAAAAGCTTTGGTGGTAATTAACAAAACCCCAAAATAATTCAATTGATCTATCCCTGTGTGCTTTCTTGACCCTTTCAAGTGAGTATTTGTTGGAATTTTATGCTCCCAGAAGAAAATTTCTAAATGATAACTAATAATACTGTGAAGATCCTATTGCTTCCTGGGCTCTTGTAACAGCCTCACTGGGCTTCTCTATAGAACATTATGGATTGTACAATTTTACTCATTGCAGAAAATTATATTTTTATTAAAAAAAGATATCTTCATTTCTGCATAGTCTCTGGCTTTGGGCTGGATAAAACTGAAGTCACATGAACCTATGGAGCAAAAGAAAGGGATAGAGTAGAAAACACTATCCTGCTCTCTTCCCTTCCCCCTTCCAGCAGAGGGAGAAAAAGTTTTATTTCCACATGGAAGATCTTTCAGATGTTTCTTTCCTGGGAGTGAATTTGGGCTTAGGATAAGCTTAGTTCACTTACCCACATCAGCTGCAATTCTCTAATGCACTCTTGTCCACGTGAGCCGGGGGTAGCTAGCTCTTCCCTCTTCTCTCATGTGCATAGTTCAGGTCCTGTGCTCTCTAGGTAGAGTGGGATAATTTAACTTATTAAATTCATGGGCTTCAGAATCCAGCAAATTCCTCTGTCTTCTCTGGTTCCTGTACATCTTCCAGAACCAAGTACTGCTTTAACCCTTCCTACTCTTCCTAGGAGCCTGGGTTGCACCTACTAAAGCAGAGACCTTAAGTCCGTAAAATCCCTGTCTATATGCAGACAGCTCTGCTTGAATGATTATCTTTATTGCAAGCAATGGATGAAGAATAGTGTCATTCTCTCTGCTCTACTGAATGTAGGAGTCTTTTTGTCATCTTGCCATGTCTGGAGAAAAAAAAAAAAAAAAAAAAGCTAAGTTCTACAACTCAAGGGGACATATTATCTTTAGCTGGAAATTATTGGTTCCCTGGGGCAAATGATCTTTCTCATTTCACCCAGCTTTAAAATGGGAATAACACACCTTATCCATGTAGAATGGAGCTATATGATTCCACAACAGGTGGAGTTTATGCCTGCCAAGTGTATAAATTCAAAATTATTCCTGGGTACTTAAGGAATATTTTTGAGAATATATGACTGGACAGATCATGGCCTAATCAAACTTGTTAAGATTCTGGTTTTGGAAAGGGGGTGCCCTTGTTATCAGCCACCCATGTTGTAGGTTTATGAAGTGTCTGAAATATCCAGTGATTCAGGTGTCTTAGTGAGAACATTGCATCTGTGACATTCACAGGGAGTAGAAATTACCAAGTTTTTCATGTTGAGAAATCTCCCAGCATCCTACCTCACCTACACAGAAGAAAACCAGACAGCTTTTACAGTCTAAAACTCTAGACTTTACATTTTGTATGTTTTATAAAAATTATAAGGGAGCCACAGCCACATACATCAGCATACATAGCATGCATGATGGGCTGGGGAAAAAAAAAAAAATTCCTACAGTTAGTAGTGTACAGGGAGATTTATACCTTGCCTTGAATCATCCAGCCACTCTTAAAGTAAAGCTGGAGAGATGGGTTGTTAGAATTCTCTGGTATCGGAATTTCTGTGTCTGTGTTGCAGTGGAGGAACCTGAAACATCAAATTGTCCATCTTAATAAATTCCAGGAGGGTTTAGAGCATAAGCAGAATTCTGAAAAGCAATGACATGATTAGTAAGCTTCCAAGAATTATCTCATAATAATTCCCACACACATGCAGACCGCTCTCTGATTACATGACTAAATAACATAAATGAAAACCATCTTTTTCCAATATGTCTAGTCATATTGGTTCTTTCAATCTATGAAGGGTAATCACCCATTATTCCAGCCAAACTGCAGTTCTAAAGAATTGCTCTCAGTCTTGTTTGCTCTTTCTACGTGTTTATAACTGGATCAGTGTCAGTGTGGTTATGTTTCCCTCTTTTGTCATACTAAAACTGAAGTAGATTTGAGCTGATGACCACTAAAAGGGACTGGAAACAGCAACAAAACTAAAGCTATGTCATCACCGACCAACAACTGCATTAAGCAAGCAGTGTTACTTTGTGGTGTAACATGACAGAAGTTTAGGATTTTCACTGCACTTGTTCTTGCTTCTTCCCTCATTCAAATATGGACTTTGACATCTATCAGCATCTAGTAAGGATACCTCCTTGCTCATTCTTGTGGTACATGTTAACCCACTGGAGGGGAGAATTTCTGGGGAAGTGGCATTCTTGCTAGCAGACCCATGAAGGATGTGAAGGATTGAAACAGTCTCTCTGTGAAAATATGAGCTGTCTGTGATACATGTGTTTCATGAAGAAACAGACTTTGAGCCTATTAGCAGTCTATTTATTGTTTGTTTGGGTAGGTCCATTGCTACAATAACACTATCATTAATGAAATAAACAAGGGGGAGATTTATAGGGGGAGATTTGTAGGGAGAGATGACACCCCTGGATAGAGCAGCTGATAAGAAGCAAAGACAAGGCATTTCTTGGGCATGAAAATGAAGAAGCAACATTCCAGCTTTGCAGCGTGAAATGAATTGTGGTAATGAGCTTGATATTTGGTGAGAAAAAGAGATTTAGTATCTATGGAAGTGAAAGGTATGTTAACTGAAGTGGTAAGTTCAATAATTTCTGTGTCACAGAGATAGATGTTAAGTGCTTCAGATATAGTGTACAGAGAATTGTGACATAAAACTAGCATCTCCATTGTGCTGTGATGTTTAGGATGAAGAAGAGTTTGGAATTTGACATCCAAAGCTCATCTTTTGAAGATGTTTTGTGGAATGTCTTTGAAGATCAAGACTAAGAAGTCAAACAGAGAGTGGTTATATTGTGAGCAACGTTCTCCCAACGGCTGTTTCTGTCTTTTGGAGAGTGTCTGTGTGGAAATTTTGTGGTGCACAGTGGTTGATGGGTTTCACCCACATACTTTCCATGAGGGTGTTTGGTGCTTTGGGTAGAATAGATCACGTTCTGGAATGAGTACATGTAGGATGCAAAACTTTGATGGTTTCTTTTGGATGGGAATGGAGCTCTTATCCTATGGGGTATATACATGTGTCAGCAAGTTTAAAATCTATTGTTTTGGCATGGCCCCACTCCATTTGGGATATGTTTGCCGTGAGAAATTTTGCTTCTAATAAAGCATTTGGAGAGGCAAGGGCAATTTGGAAAGTTCAAAGGGAAACTTTGAGGACAATTTCTCTCAAGTGATTATCTGCTAGCAAAAGCTGTAGTTTCAGGATGTTCTGGATGGGCTCCAGTCTAGCATGAAATGTGATAGTTAAGTGTGTTGTTAATATGTTTTTTCTTTGTATATATTAATGCATTTATATATGTTCTGCAGGACACTCATTTACATCTGTGATCTCTGTCTCTGAAGGAATAGCCTATATTTGCTGAATGTTTTGGGGCTGGTACTGGGGTTATCAAGAATATTCTCTTCACTGCCAATCTGATAGCATCTGGAGGTTTGGCTGCATATTACATATTTCTGGGAGTGTTTTGGATGGCTGCTATGCTTCTGGAGGCAGGTGTGTTGGTCCTTGTTTTTTTCTATCTGTAAGGTTATTTGTAGACTACCATTTTCAAGGCAGGCTTGGTGTCTGGGAAGTATCCAGAGACAGCTAGATGGTTTTTGACCTAAGAATGGGTGTTGGGAACACCAGAAATGTAGCCCAGACAGAAGAGAATTATTAAACATTTGCAAACCACAATTCTGAGAGCAGAGGCCAAGGGCCATAACAGCTTTGCCCTATACATAACAAGAAATACTCCCCTCAGAAACGGTTCAGTCGTTAGTTACTCTGATCAAAAGGTTGCACTTGTGCAACAGTGAAAAAAAAGAGGCCTTCAAATTAATTCATTAAACAGTCATGAACAAAAACTTAGTAGTAAATCAGTTCTGGTAAGAAAGCCACCTTGTGCTGAATGCACCTGTCATGGTCTATAGAACTGCCATACACAGTCAGCCAAATAATTTCCCCTGGTAAACAATGATCCCAAGGCATATCATAAATATCACTCAGGTAAGGCTATGTGGAAAATGCAGCTGTGGACAGCTCCAGGGAGGCTGGATCAATAGCACAGACAGTCAGAGAAGAGGGAAAAGCTGTCAAATATCTGCCTTCAATTTAGTTTCTGCCTGATGTTGTGAATTTATGCTCGTCAAAATGGTCTGACTGGTTTTGGGCAGTAGCTCCCAATGTTGCTTTTTCATGCAATATGTGGTTAAGGAGTCATAGTAATTGCAGTACTAAATGCCCAACACTTCACCCACTGGGAAAAAAACCAATGTATTAATATGAGAGTTGTATGTAACTGACAGACAAGTCAGAAAATGCAAACCACTGGTTTGAATCTTCTTTTTTGTTTTGTAGGCACTGAAATGATCCATTGTGCTAAATGATAGATTTTGTGTTCTTAAATAAACATTTAGAAGTGCAACAGGTTCTGCCAGAAACATGAGTCTGGATTTAAACCTTTATTAAATTAACTCAAATAAGTTCTGTAAGTTTACTCTCAAAAAACATCTGACATGAAATGGGAGTAGCATACCTGAAAATTGAAGGTGAGCCATTTAAGCAGATTTAGCAACTTTAATTTATCTTCTCCTGGTAGCTGTACTTATGGATAGCTCACATCTGGAACATGGTGACTGACACCAATCAACAGCAACACAGATCTCTAATTTTAATTTTGCTCTTTCATTTTATTCTTCTACAAATGGTTCTATAGTTTAGACCTGGCACTGAAATCCAGAAGACATTTGTACAAAATAAAATTATTTCCAACTATTTTTTTCTCCCTACAGAAAGGGAAGTTGGATTCTTGATTTTATTTGTGGCTGTGATGCTAGAAGCAGAAGACTTTTCTGTAAAGAGCACTAAAATTGAAATAACCATATGGGTGAGCTTGGTTGGAGCTGAGAGTTATGAGTATTTATTTGTGAATGAGATTAAAAAGGACAGAAGGATGAACATCCTGCACTGAAAAATCCTTTCTTATTTTAGTAACAACTCTGAAAGAGCAGTAAGGAAGCAATTTAAAACACCTAATGCATTTATATTGTCTTTTTACAAAATGGGTTTTCTCTTGTATATCTTACCTGCTCCAGAGGTTTAAACTAGGACACTTCATGTGATACATTTCATTCCTGATTTACAGGTCAGGTTCAATAGCCAGAGGGCTATTGTGCTGTCTACTTTAGTTTATAAACACAGAGGTTTTTCTTCTCTGCCTCGAAAAAGTGCATTCTGTATATAATAAAGCTCTGACAGCCTCCAATGTTCAAAAGTCATGCAGCATCACTTCAAAATCACAGCTTTTATTGAAATTAACAACATCTTAATTTTAAAGATAATAACAACGAAGGGCTTCTTTAGTATATAATCTGAGTTTTGCATCATTAAATTCCTGTGAGGCCACATACTTGCAAGAGCTTCTCTATGAGAACAGTATGTACAGGTTTTTTTATCTGTGTTTGTCTCTTACTGATTGTTTGCAGGAAGTGCCCTTTTTCTTAAACAAGGACTCAATATTGCCAATAGTCATGAAGGAATTACATCACTTTATAACACTGACTTTGCATTCAATATATGTAACCTTTATTGTTATCAGGGTGAGTGGTATTTTTAAGATTTCTAGTTTGGCATTTTCCTCTTGTCTCTTCAGAAAGTCAGCAAGTGAAAACTTTCTGAATATGGTAACATCGCATACTCCTTGACTTTAACAATCAGTGTTGTTTTATGTTTGTTTGGTTTGTTTGGTTGGTTTTTTTTTTAACGAAATGTGTAAATTCTTTTATTTATTGCAAATTACATCCAGGGCATAATACAGCTGGCAGAATTTATCTAAAAGATACTCTATGTAATAATAAGCTTGAAAATGGTCAATGTCAATATATACCATAATTGAAAAGAATATTATAACCCATAAGCTACAGAAGTAACTTGTGCTACCTTGAAGGCAAAAAGAAATTACAGCATCATGACATGGCCCCAAGGGTGGCTTTTTCTGGTGTCCCTCTGCAAATGGCAGAGATTATTCTTCCCTTGTTCCCTGGGATCTCCTGGTTATTCTCTACCTTTTACTGCAGGGCTTACACTTTCCTACATCTCCTCCCTCCAGCCATGTCTTCTTCTGCTGTAGGTGGTAAATGACATACTCAACTGCAAGGTCAGATTTATTTCCTTTTGAATGGGCTCAAAAAATGCAGCACAAGTGTTGTCAAAGGTTAGGGCTGGGCCAGCCTCTAGACAAATGACAGGTGCTCTCTGTTAGCCCCCCTTCCTTCCCAGAAGGGGAAGAGAATGGGAATAAGGGAGAGAGACTTATGGATTGGAAAACTAAAACAGCTTTAATGAAAATAATGGCAATAAAATGAAATATATACAACTATATACCAAATCAATATAAAACCCAACCTGTCTGATGGCAATTATGTCACTATGACCACTGATGAGTTGGGCGGGCACTGGGGAAGTCTCAGGCTGGGCTCAGCAGCAGAGGGTAACTGGACTCAGGAGCTAGATTCTGGAACTGGATTCAAGAACACACAGACCAAGATTGAAGGCATAATGGACAATGTCTTCTTCAGACATCAGCCACCGAAGAAGAAAACTTAACCTGTGTAATCCCTCAGCTTTATACTGAATATGACATATATAGGATACCTCGTTGGTTAGTTTAGGGTCACCTGTCCTGTCTGTTCCTCCTGGCAGGTGTGGCCTTTTACTTTCTGCAACCCCTCAACATAGTACACAGATTTAGGAGTCACCTTGGTCTGCACAGGAGGAAGTAGAGGCAAGAGATGTTCTGCGCACCAACCTTAGTGGTAGCTGTAAACATCAAGCTTATCACTATCATTGCTAGAAGCAGATGCTGTCTGCAAAAATACACCATTAACTTCAGAAAGTGCAGTTACTTAGAAGAGACTGAGCTGTAAAGTAAAATCACTGAACAGAATTAGTTCTGTTCTAACTCAAACCAGGACAAAAGTGAAACAATTTTATTCACAGGCTGAGGTAACTTGTGAGAATAAAGCTACAATAGTCAATACACCATAGAGTAATTTTCAGCTGTAGCTATTTGCCACTTCACATCTTAAGGGAAATAAATCAAAACAGACACTCGAATCCAGGGAGCTTTCTCCTTACCAGAAAGACATGGGAAACCTAAGGTTATATGATATGTACACTCACACCTTGCTTATCTCTATCACACCAGGATGCTGAAAGCTGTTTCCTGGACATGATATACAGACAGACCACAGGAAAGGAATGAATGTGACATCTTGTGGTTATATACTCAAGAAGAGAAGGAACACAAACTACCTCAAACCTCAGGACTGAGGATTCCTACAAAATTGTAAAATTATAATAAAAAATAAGGCTTGGAGGCACTAGCTATCTAATCTTCTAATCCACCTCAGTGGCCTGGGTACGTCGTGATGCCTCAAGAAATTAATTTTAGGGATGTGGCTGTAAGGATATTTGGAAAGTAAATTTCCTGTAAGTGCAAGAGAAGGTATTCACATTAAGTGTTTTTAGGTGGGTAGGCAGTTTGCACAGACTCACTTCTGTCCTGAAGTTCTTGTAAGGTGGAGAAAGTCTCCTCCCACCTAAGCAAGAAAATGAGACTTTGCATCTCCACTAGAAATAACCCCTAACTTGGGTGACTCCATTGTTTATCTCTTACACAAAAATGGGACTCCACCATGGGAAGACAAGAGAGAGTGAAGGTGATTTCTCTGCCATCTGGTGCAGGAAGAAAAATACTAGTTTTTGGACAGGACTGTTAGACAAATGACCACTCCAATTGCAGGAGACAGAAGAGCAGAAGGAGGTGTCAAAGTTAACCCTTATAGCTGTATCTTAGAACAAGCAGTGAGAAGTTATGTCTGCTAGAAGAGGCTTGTAGCAGGAGTGGTCACTGCACACAGAGCGTTGCACTACCGCAATTGCTAGCAGGCAGTGAAGAAGTCTTACGCAGCTCATTTGAGAGGAGGTAATAAAGTACCATGTCATTCCCAGAGGTAAAAGGGAAGGAAAGGTCTGCAGGACTCTAAATGTGAAGTCTCACCTTGCTAATCCTAGGCACTAATTATCTGTTTAGAGTGGACATCTGTAAATTTTGAATTGTTCTAGGAGTTTCTCTTTGTTTTGTCAGAAATTTTAGTTTACACAATGGTCACTAATGTTTTCACAGGACTATAGATTATATGCAGATCCTCCCACTTCCTTATGTAATGTTATGTCTTTGGTATGAAACACTGTATGTAATTCATTAACATTACATACAGATTATATTATTTACAGTGTTATTATTCCTTTGCTGGTACACAGACATAAACTAAGACACTAAAATGTACCTAGACCAGATCATCACTGTCCTAAATGCTTGCTACTAGCATAAGCCACTGACCGACCCACTTTTCAATTTTTTCTCTTTATGCCAAAAAGACTGCTGAAATCTGTTTTTCATTCCTTCTTAAGGAAAGAAATTTAAGCCCAGTGCTAAGGATACTTGATTTTTCTTAAGCTCTTCAAGAAAAGGATTTCATTAACCACATTGTATGATTTATGCTCGTGGTTTCGATTTCTGTGAATTATTTTCCCTAAAATGGAGACCTGGGGACAAGGTTGTTGGAGAAAGAGCATCATTGACCCCACGACTGCTTATGCATCTTTGAAGCATGTGTCAAAGAATGGTTACTCTTTTGCCCAAAGTTTCACACACATCAGATAGTTGGAATAAACAAAGGGAAATTAAAAAGTTCAACACTCTCTTTTTGAAGAGCTAGAAGAAATAATACTGAGAAAGTATTAGGGGTTTTGTTTGTTTGTTTTGTTGTGTGTTTGGTTTTTTTGGGGGGCTTTTGTGTGTATGTGTCTGTGTGTGTGTTTCTGTTTTGTTTTGTTGTTTTTTTGGTTTTTTTTTCTGATGTGTCATTTTTTATTTGTTGCTGAGGACAGTACATGCACAGGTAACTAACTCAGTGTGCTGGTCTTCCACACACACATCTGTATCTCCATCTGATTTCATAGTAATTCCATTTCTTCACCCTCTATTTGACTCTTCTCTGAAATGGATGGAAGTTAAAAGACTGTAGGAGAGATATCTACATTACAGAAATGACTGTTATAATTAGTATTGTTTTGTTTATTTTTTCATAGTCTCAGTGGAGAAACAATCACAGGAAATCATTGTTTTAAAAAATGGTTCCTCCAGGTTAAATTAGGAGTCTATTATAAGGCAGCATTATGGAGGCTTTGCAGATTTCTGTTACATCAGAAAAGTAAAGGCTTTGAGGAGTTTGGCAACATGTAATAATGTTATATGGCCAAGCATGGAAGAAGTCACAAATGCTACATTCAAAGCAGATCTGTGAGAAACTGCCTTTTCGGCTACATTTGCCCTAAATGTGTAGGGTGTTTGGATAGTACACAAATATACCATATATCTCTCCATTCTACAGAAACTACTTGGATGAACCCCAACCTCAAAATTAACTGCTCAGCACCAGAGACCATTATCAACTCCAGGTGCATGAGATCATTCTGCCCTTTTACCTTCAAACCACTCTGTCTCCTTGTTCTTTCCTGGCACTTGTCTGTTTCTAAACCTGCAACCAAAAGAGATTAGAAACAAATGCTATGCAGAAGGTGACCTTTGGAAATGAAGAACTTTTACAAAATGAATGCCTCCAGTTTTCTTCTGACAAGGCATCTACTCTCCAACATGTTTACAGACTGTATTGTCATTCTCTAGCACAGAAGTTGACAGCAGTGGCAGAGAGAATTCCTTGGGGTCGTGCACTTTGCAAGAGCAAATACCTCATGCCTGAAACAAAACTGATATAAATCCTAAAAATATCTCTTGTACTTTTATTTCTTCAACCTGATGACTGGGGAGGAGAAACAGCTGGGACTGCAGTATCCTATAACAGCGGGTGTGCTGCAGACCCTAAACTGTCTCAAGATCAGTAGGGGAAGAGTTTTTAAGGTCAGTGCATCTAAAGCTGTGAAGGGCACACTATCAATTCTTTCTTGTACAATCTCTGGGTAATTAGAGCTCAGCCAGCTACTACGTGTGAGCATGAGGTTCATGCATTGATCAGCTCTTTTCAGTAAAGAAAATGTCTTGATTCTACTTCTAATATGTTGTATGCTGTGGTGGTCCATAATCTCTTCATTTTAGCTGATGGTTTTGTCCATCTCAATTCCAGAAAGAACTACAAAAAAATATCAGGCTAAATCTGTTTAATCTTTTGCAAAGAAATCCACTGCTCCATGGTGTCTCTGCTTCTCCTCCCTGAGACAGTCACAAAGCACTTCAGAGTGGTCATAAATACAGTGTATTGCTTTTAGAGGCAAAGTTGCTCCTCCTCATTCTCTGTTGACTATGATGGAAATCAAATAAATCAGTCCCTAATGCTTGTTTAAT
The DNA here is from genome assembly GCA_024611175.1 of Megaceryle torquata. Classification (NCBI taxonomy): domain Eukaryota; kingdom Metazoa; phylum Chordata; class Aves; order Coraciiformes; family Cerylidae; genus Megaceryle; species Megaceryle torquata. Next base: position 133,684 of record JANIJG010005803.1, read on the forward strand.
CTTTTCTCATCACTATCAAGAGAGGTGCAAAAATGAGTGATAGAATGATTTTTTTAATGCTCAAGATTCATTAGTCCTACAAAGCCAGAACACACATTTAAATTCTGAATAAATGCCTGCTCATGCAGCATGTTTTGATAAAGTACACATTAAAGGCATAGTGTTTTATTTCAGCAAGAATCCCTTTTCAAGCAGTACCAAAGAATGAGAAAGTGTCTTTCATAATCACCATTTGTTACAAAAAAGGGGCAAGACCAGATCTTCAAGGTTTTTTTCTGTAGTTATTAGAATGAATACATGTCTTCAAGCTGATTATGAACAAAATACTTCTGCATTCATGCTCTGGAAGGGCAAAGTACTAAAACAACTGCATCCTTCTTCAGCCAGTTTTTATGCTGAGGGAACTGATTAGAAGGCATTTGAGAACATTCTGAGACTTTTCAACCAGACAGAGGAACAGTTGACTCTCAGAAAGCACAGTTGGTTTCACTGGGCTTTTAAAATATGTTTATACAGAGCCTTTAATATCCACTTCTAATTTAGCTCAGGTTGTAATGACATAAAGCTACCACTTGATGGCTCTTCATTAATTTAGATGAATGAAACGAGTTAATGGATCCCGACCAGTCCCTGGCAGTGCACACAGATCTTATCTGCAGACTCACCAGAAGAGAAAAGACTGTGAAGCTCTGAGAACAGAGTGACTCAGAAGACATTTCTCTTCTTCCTCACTGGACCAGAACACCATGATGCAATCTGCCACTGCTTTCACTGCCCAATCTGTGGATTTTGCTTTCTGGAGCTGTCTGCCCCAAATCTTTCAATATTAAAACCAGATGTAAACCAAACCAGGAACAACAGAAGTCTGATAGCTTCTCTGACTTTTGTACACCAAGTACCAGAGGTGGGGAAGGAGAGAGAGAGTAAAAAAGAGCAATGGAAATAAATACCTCTATGAAGAAATTACAACATCAAAATGCAATTCCCTTGTTCATGTTTTTCTTAGAAAGCAGTTCATTTCCATCTGGCTGTGGGCCTGCAGCCAACACTTGCTTCAGAAGAACTGAGACTTTCAAATAAAAATAAATAAATAAATAAATAAATAATGTATCAAGTAGCTACTGCACCCATCTCTAGCATGGGGACAATCTCAAATTTGAGATTATTCCAAGACAGTTTTGCACCCCCATGGAAACACTTATCTTGCTTAGTCTGATGAGGTTTCAAATAGAGCCACATTACACATACATTCAAGAAAGATGGAGGTGAAAGGAGAGGATCAGTCAGATGACATAGAACAGGTAAGGTTTTCTTCTCAGTGACTGGAACAGTACAGATGGGGAGATACATGTTTGCTGTGGTAATGATTATTTATTTATTTTCATCACTAACCATCTCTAAACAATAGTGTACTATTCAAATGCAGACTGGGAAACTACAAAAAGCCCCTGCAAAGAAGTGGTTTGTCATTTGCAAAATCTCAAAATGTTATTTTCTCTTTAAAAGTAGAAGAAAAAAGTGGAAAAGGAAGACTTCATATATTTGCAGCAGCTATTGCAATATTACAAGTTGCCAATGAAACACGAAGTTCATGCAGAGACAGCCACTGCCTCTGCATCCTACAAATGCACTCCGGCCATAGCTGACAACAACAATGGATTTTAATTGTGACTGGTTGATGGATTCTGACATGAAACTCCTTTATATTTCTTGCTAACCATGCTGTTCTGAGATGCAGGGTTTTGCTTCATGCTGCACGGGGGAGAAAACCCAGATCGTTAGCCATTGGACACACCTTCCCAACAGAGCTTGGAGATTTGTTCTAAAGCTTTCTGAGCAGAGAAACAAATAGAAAACTGTCTCCTCATTCTCATTTCATTCAAACTTAATGGAAACTCTCTCTACTGTGAATGTAGGACCATGGTCAAAATAAAAACTGACACACAGCAAGAAAAGTAGCCTTAGTGGACTCTAACTCCTGGCAATAATTCTGGGGATAACCATGGAGTAACATCCTGTTTCTTAGTATGACACAATAATGATGCCACGGTGAAGTACTCCTGCTGATGAAGAATTTCCTGCCTCCCTCTTGAGACCTCCCAAAAGTTGGAAAAGACAAACATTTGGAGAAGACGGTAGAGAAGAGAGCCAGAAGAGTCAAGAAAGACATGTTGTATACCACTCCTGCTGGCTCATGCACAGAAGTGGTCAGGTGTCAAGAAAGGAATTCATCCCATTCTTGCCTATAAGTTAGGATTAGAGGCTGATTTTCATCTTGGATTGCAAGATCAGGGAAGGGGGAGAAGTGGGAAATGAGAAAGAACATATCTGATAATGACATTATTAAGTTATCTGTCCTTAATCTTTGGGCCAATAGTTTGGGCAGCAAATCTGGCTTCTTGTAAGTGCAGCCTTTAGCCAAATGCAATCCAAAATTAGTCCATTTGCTTGAAGGACTTGGGAAAACAGAAGAAAATCAGAGCAGTATAGGATTATGTCCCAGATTTTAAACAATCTATAAACAGAGAAGGCTATATGGCTAGATGTGTATTTTCATGTACCTCTGGGAATTTAATGTCTAAAAGCCAGGGTAAACTAAAAATTTGAGCATTGTCTCTTTTGCTTCAGTGGATGGAAAACAAGCTTATTTAACATCTTCCGCTTAACACTCACAATGTGATATGTCAGCATTGGCTAATTAAGGGATTTGTGAGTATGTGCTTCACCAGGTTTTTTTTTTTTTTTTGGGTTAGCCAAGTGAGAGTAGATTTAGCACCACCCCAGCTCTCTTTGCCAAACCCATAAATACTTCCATCATCCCTGCTAGATCTGTCATTGATAAAGGTTGTTTAAGGAGCCATCCTGAATGCAGCCAGATAAAGGCAGAAATGGGTGATGATAAGAAGGAAGGGCGGGATCCCAAACTGTCACTATTTATCAGAGCAGCATGACCAACTAAGGCACCAGCTCCCCAGCTGCCAAGTACCAAGGATGTCAGAATGGCCTTGTGACTTTGAGCATGTCCCTGTTGACACCAAACCTTTCCTGCACTTGTTGGGGAAGAAAGGGGGAAGACTACAACCACCCTGGCACAGGCAGAGGATGAGCTCTAGAAGAAGCTGAGCTCTGACTTTCCCTCCTCCAAAGAAACTGGTTTGTTTATTTGTTTGTTTTTAAAGGGGGGGGGGGGGGTGGGGGGGAGGAGGAATAAATAAATAAAGTGGAGCTTTTTTATGGAAAAAAGAATTCTTGGAGTTGGGATTTCTGACAGATTTCCAACAAGATAAAAACATGACAAATTTTCACCATCTCTAGATGCAGCCTATGGTGAATATTCCTTAGAGGTGATGGGGGAGGGAGAAGCAAGAGTGAGACAACACATTATTTCCATCTGAAAATAATTTTAAGGGGATATTTATCCTACTGGGTAGAACACTCGTAACTAAATCAATGTGCCTGGCCAGTGAGGTACTATGAACAGGGAAAGAAGATCCCTCCACTCTGGCAGGCAAAACACAGCCTGAAAAAATTGAGAAGTGCTTCTATAAGCAACCCACTAACTCTGATGTATGTATTTTCTCTGGGAAAAGTGCACTGCATATTTTGATTTTGGTACATTCTTGATTACTTCCCCCAAAGCAAAGAGGCAGCCATGAGGTATGGGTAAAGGAACTGAATGGCTTGGAAGCTGCCTGAAGCTTGGGCATTGAAAAAATCTTTGCTTTATAACGCTGTCATTTAGTCTTGTTGAGAATGAGTACATTTTGGTGAGATTTTTGTTGAAGTCTGCATGGAAAAAACATGAGGAAACATGGGTAAAATGAGAGATATGGTCTAAGACCAACAACATCTTGACTGTTATAGATGCAGTCCTTCGTGGAAAGTGTCAGGAAAGAGGCCAGGCAACCTTCATCCTCAGGTTCCCTTTCTAAATTTTTTCTTTGCTTGCTTCTCCAATTCGGCTTAAAGGGGAAGGAGGTCAGTTGCCTATGATCCCTTTGACTTTGTTGTTGCTTGTCCCTTTTTCTGTGGTGTTATGGCATTGTATGCTTTGTGGCTAGGGGCCAGCTTTCTCAGCTATGTTAATATAGCACTGAGCACAAGAAGTCAAGGTCTAGGACTAGCAGATATTACCACAGAGAAAACTATGTAGAAGCAGAGTAAAAAGGCATTTGCTATTACTTAGACTTGTTTCCAGAAATAAAGCATTCCCTTCCTATTTAATGTAACCCCTAAATTTCCACATGAGCTTCTTTATACACAATGTTTTTCTCCAGAAGCTCCAGGGACTGGATAGAGTTTGCCTTGCCCTTTGCTGCTTACTGATGTGCTCACTTGGAACATCTCAGACTCCTTCCTCACCTTTGTGAAAGATGTAGACATAAGAGACTATGGGCAAAGACTTCTGGAAGAACAGTTGGAGAGAAAAGTTGAAGGTGGTTTGGGGTTCTTCTCCAGTGTGAAATATTTGCTCCGGGAAGTGTAGGGCCATGACAAAGATCTGAGACCAGAGTCAGATCCACTGGAACACAGACAAAGCTTCCTGTCCAAGTGTTCCTAAATCCCCAAATCCCAAAGAAATAGGCAACAGTTATTTTATTTATAGAAAAAAAGACCCATTTTATTTTACCTTCTCTCTCCTTATTACACACAAATTTCAATTACTTTTTGACTTTAACATAGAAATAACCCATATTCTTTTCATGCACAGCCCTTGAGCTCCTCAGGAAACACTTTAGTAGCAGACAGGAAAGTCCATGGAGCCAGTAGAAACTGGTGATGTTCATTTGGATGGAGGCTGTGAGGTTTGCAAGCAAGCACAAATATTTCACCAGGTCATGCAAGGAAAATTCCTTCCACACAAGATAGCAGATTGCTCTATTCAGTCCTTGGCTCAGCCACAAGCCAACCAGAGCTCATATACCTGCCTTCTCAGGAGGTTATATTGCTTCTGGTCTAAATCCATGGCTCCCACTCAAAGCTCAGCCAAAATGATCTTGTGTGTGTCTGCAAAGTACGATGTAGCCATACCCATGATAACAGGCTTTGGAAAATAAAGCCTGAGCACTGATCTGCAATGCTTTGAAGAAATGGCTTTGAATGCCAGGACCACTCTTGCTTAGCAGATTTCAGCCTAATCTGATTTATTTATTGTTTAACCTGCCATGTGCCTGCAAACCAGCTGGAAGCACAGCCGGCTAATTAGTGGGCTGTGCCAGCATAGGCTGTCTCTGATTGCTTGAGACAAGATTCCTGTAAGATGGACAAGATTTAAGGCACACAGTTATTGTCTATGACCTTCTTTTAGATCCTAATGAGCTCTGAGAGGCTGAGATGTTCAGCTGGAGAATCAAGCAGCTATCGGACTGCATAACTGTAAGGGCTGCATCTGGAAGTTATTTCGTCTTGGGCTTCCCCTGTCTTTTTCTCCATTCTCTCTTGTACATCTGTGAGGTGGAATGTGTTTAAAGCACAATCCAGATAATGCCTCCTGATCTTCTTCTCCCCTGTTTGCATCTTTCAGGAGTCATCTGTGCTAACACATTTCCCACTTTTGCTCTAGACAAATGAAACATCACTGGCTTTCTCAAAGGCTGTGTGAAATAGTGGAGATTTTTCTTACTCTGAACATATCCACTGGCTGAAATTCTCCTTTGTAAAGAAAACTGTTAGCTCCAGGAAGCAAGCTCATCCTGAGCAGGAATAAAGCATATTAAGGATTATCCTAGTCCCCATTTTTCATGCTTAGTTTACAAGTAGAATTTCAAAGTGAAGTTACTCTCCATTCTACCCTATTCATGGACTGGTCCTCCCAGCTGCTTCATATACTCCTGTTCTGATATAAAGGGGTAAGGGTGTCACAAGACCTAACAAAATCAACACTCCAGTAAGCTAGAGAGGCAACTGTCTTATTGGCCAGTATTTGATCTCTGACCCTTGAGGGAGGTTAAATATATACAAATATGTATTGCTTCATTAAATATGCATTGCTTTAAGGGCTATTGCTGGCCCCAAATATTTAAAGTTCACCAGTTCATGTTAGCATCCACTCTACTAAGAAGATGAAGGTCTGGGCCAGAAAATGAGAAAGTACTAAGTAACTGACCACATTAAAAATTACAAAACAGAAGAGAAATAAAAAGATGATCTCAATAATTTTAAGTCCTTTTATTGGCCTGGAAAGGGTGGAGGAAGCAGGAGGACGGAAGGGCAGGAAGCGATCTCTTTACTCCACAAGGGTTCTGGCAATCTGGCTGCCTTTGGGGGACTGGGAGAAATGGGAAAATAAAATAAAAACATGTTCAAAATGCCAAAAATGGTAGGAAATGGTTATCAGCTTAAAAAGTTCCTCCAAGGGTTATTAATAGCTAGCAGCAAGGAAATCATGACTCATTGAGCAGATAAGTATATTCCAGCCCCTAAAATGTGAATTGGTTCAAAGTTGCTTAACCCTGACTATTCTATCATAACATACAGGGAAGGGCTATCACCAGAGTATCACAAGTACATAAATGCATCTCTGTCTTGCAAAGCACTTAAACATGTGCATAAGCCCTGTTACTTTTCACGAGCTGTAAGCACATAAAAGTGTGTTAAATCTGGACAAAATTTAGTATTGGATATTGACTGCATTGTAAAAAGAATTGGGACATGGATCTTTTTCAGACATTTAGAATATTTTGCATGTAAGTGGCTAACTAGTGGTAGTTCTGTCTTGGACCATAAAATAACAAATGACCCTACAATTTCATGTCACCACTTGAATCACAGGCATTCTTATTTTCTGATGTGTAGGGAAACTGAGGCACAAAGACACTATGGGCCACTCTTTAAAACTCTGGTTGCAGAGGTGTAGGTGCCAATAGTCCCAGAGCAATCCATTTCCAACAGCCACAAAGGCATATTTGCTCAGGACTATACATGTGAATTTAACTACTGATCTAGATACCTGAGTAGCAGGTTTTTTTAATCTAACAAATGTTAAGCACCCAGGAAGTCTAGGGGCTGGCACAAAGCTGGACTAGAGGCATGATCAAATGGACAACTGTGTTACAACAGAGTGTGAATACAGCCAGTCAGATCCACAGACCTGTTGTCCACTTCTGCACATTAACATTGTAAAGAAAAATCCCTGTGTTGATAGTTAAGCTAGGTAGAGGCTGAGGGTAGTGCAACAGTGGAACTGCATTCTAAAGATCAAGTAAGCAAGCAAGCAGTGAGCAAATGAGTGGAGTAGGCCAAGATCACTTGAATTTTGGCCAAATGTATAAGCCTTACTATTATCTTTCCTCTCACTTGGAGTGGTTATTTCATTTCACATCCAGCAGTTTTTCTGCATGTCTGGCTGCAGCTGTGTTGGTAACATGTCTACCTTAAAACCATGGCTATGAAAATGACTTTTTGCATATTAAGCTGCCTAAAATATTCTCTTGACATAACAATTATTGCATTTTTTAATCATCTAGTCATTGAATGGGCCAGAGGGAGAAGAAGCTTCAGTCATATCACAGCCTTCCCCACTATCACTTCCTCTGATAGCTGTTTTACTACCTGGTTTGTGAAACCTCCAACAAAAGGAGTGCCACAAATCCCCAAGTAGTATACCTGTGAGGTTTGATATTCTGCCTCTTTTAAGTTTTCCTAATGTCTAGCTTATACCTCATCTGTGGCATTGTAAGCTCCTGACTCTTCTTCTGTCACCAGTGGACACAGAGAACACATTTCTGCTTTCCTTTGGTGCCACCTTCTCCATGTCTGGAGTTGGTCCTCTTCCACACACATGGTACAGCACTGAAAGCATAGGAATATGGAATTTTTTTTCAGTGTCTTATACAATGGGAAATCATCCTGATTGGGCTGCTAGGAAAGAGAAGAAAGGGAAGCTAATAAATATTTTCCGTCTCTCAATCTTATGGTTTTCTATTTTTACATTGGAATGGAACATAATATTCCAAGTCCTTCAGAACAACAATATGTCAGGCAATTGGTAACAATGCATTGGGCTTTTGGATGGGGGATGTTCTTTTGTGGCATTTGTGTGAAGGATAACAAACAGTTTTATGGCATCAATGAAATACTTGTAAAGTGACTTCTACAAGTATGACTGATTGTCTAGTTTCATTCTATTTTCTGTTTTCACTGGGTTATGTTAATCACTAGGTATTATGTATACTCTTCATTTGATCATTTCAAACCCATAATTAAAGAATTTGTGTACTGGGGTAAATTCATGGTTTCTATGAAATTCTTGTTTCTTATAAATAAAAGCTTGTTTGCCTATATGTCAATGAATCGTAATATAAAAGGTGTTAGGAATAAACAAGGGGGTTTTTTTAAATTTCCTTCTTTCGTGAATGTACAAGTATATTTATTTATTATATGCACTTAGCTTAAGCAAAGGGAAAAATTTTGTTCATTTTTTATTTGCTATGTATTTCATGAAATGTATTACACAGACATTTAGAATATATCAGACAATATGGAACATATTACAGCCTGTAGCAGCTGTCATGATATTTCAAATATATTACATGGAATGACATAAAATATTTTCAACATATTCTTATAATTTTAACATATATCTTGTGGTGTCCCATATTTTAAGCAGCAGAACAATGGGCCAATTCTTTTTTTTTTTTTCTTTCAAAAATTGCATTTTATATATTGTCAGATATATTTTTACCATGTGTGCAATAAATTATATGAAACACATAACACACATATGGAAAAGGTATGACTTTTTTCAGGGGGGAGGTTGTGGATTGCTTAGCAAGGAACTTAAATCCTTTGTGCATTGTTCAGCAATGGTCGGTATCTCTGGTCTGGTCTGCAGGCAAGGAGGTTTGTAAAACATGTATTTGTTATTTCCAGCAACTGAGATACTTTCCAGTGAAGTTAAGATCGTAGCATAGAGTCAGTCACAAAAATCTGTACCCCGGAACAAAACATCAGGGACAGCTTGTCACAGGGCAGTCTATTCTTTACAGATCATGAGAAAGTTGTGAATGCATGGCCCTCTTCTGCATCAGGTCCTGGAAAGGAGATGTATCACTGGAAGTAGCTAGTCTGAGCTAGGTGATTGCAACCAGTGACAGCAGGGTTATCTATGCCCCAAATACAACCCAGTTTCTGAGATGGTTTCTGCTGTGTCCTTGCCTTCTCCCTGAAGGTGATGGGAAACTTAGTAATTTAGTTAAGCTAGCTGAGCCTTAGAGAAGCCAATGTCTGTTTTGAGACAGTAATCAGGTTAGTGTGCTGGGAACTGTAGCATACAGAAATAGATTTAAGTGCATCAAAACTACATTTTTTTTCATCATAATTAATTTCAGATGCCTATTGGTCACATTTTAAAGAAATATGTTAAAACCTGGACTAGTCTGCAGGTGATTTGGTCAAAGTATCTGTTCTGGGCTGTTCTCTCTCTGGTGCAATCCTGTGCTGTTGTCCAACGAGTCCTCTCTTGGGCATACTGGTTTTGGTGGGTAGCATTTCTCTCTCTCCACTCTGCCTCTGTTCAGATCTGAACAGTCTCCAAACCGAAGCAAGGTGAGAACCAAGCCTTAAATCGTAATGTAGATGATACTTTTACCTGTGACTTTGTGAGGGGAAGTCAGTCAAGAATGCACCTTCTCTGTGCCCTGCTGGACTATTGCACCTTTTCTAAATGCCTACAGATGGTGGGTTGCAAGGTTCCTGTCTCACTACTAGAAATGCAGAGAGCTCAAAACATGCACCACCGAGGGAGGCTTTAGTCCAAGAGAAATAATCCAATGCAGGATTCCAGCAGTGAGTCTAGATTTTATAAATACATATCAGTTCTTTGAAAAAGTTATCCAAGCTGTTTAATAACTGAACTGAACTGTGAATTCATTTACTAGGACTGTATTTTTTTTCCAATATGCCTGAAAGACAAAAGATTTTACTGGTTGAGTCAAACAGGAACTAGGGCCATGGGGGACTGTCTTCTAGGCTTTTAGGACAAGTGACACTCCTCGTTCTATATGAGCATGCCAGATAGTGTGAGTGGTCTTTAAGGTTCACTAATTGACATCTGAGGAACAAACAGCAATCTTCAGGCCTCCTTTTATGGACTTGCCTTATAAAATGATCTTTTATAATATAATCCTTGCCTTCTCATGCACCATGTTTGTATACAGCTCAATATTGGGTTTATCCTTATGCCTTTTTACTTTATTAGTTCCATGCCATCCAAGCCCTGTAACAGCTGCATTTGAGTGGTGGTCTTCCAGAAATGCCTTAGTGAGTCTGTGCTCCCTGTGAAGACAGCACATGTGCAGTTCAGCTATGGATGAGGATTGTGTGGGAGGGAGGTGAAACACACTAGCGATTGATGGGGATGGCATGTGAAAAGCACAGTCATCCTGTGAGACCTGAGCTTAGGGAGGAATGATTCTGTGGAGATTTTAGGTGATAAAAACTAAGAAATCTTGACAGAGCATTGATAAAGTCCAGGTTTTCTGTTAAAATAATGTGGCAAGTTTGAATGGATGTTCACAGGTATAAAAACTGACACAGCTGTTGGTTGACACAACAGTCTTCTCAGCTTCTACACATCTGTATCATCTACATCTACACATCTACATATGCCTGATGGGTAGCACAGAAAGTGAGGCCTTTCAAAAGAACAACTGTCATTTTGTCTTTGACAGTAAAATTGTCAATGAGAGGGTGTCATATATTGGGGTCTTTCTGTCACTACTTATTGCCTTGAATTAGTAGTGCCTGGAATCATTTTAAGGAAGACTCTTAGAATTGCTTAGTCTAAGTCACATAACTTAGAAGAAATGACATGTTACAAATCAGTGCTGTGAGTTTAAGCGTTTAGTGCACCAAGTCCCTGTCTTGCAAGTAAGTAAGATATTTTGGTCAACATACATACACATATACACACATATATAGGTAATAAGCCTGAAGCAGAACATCCACTGTCAATTACAACATCGATGATGAAGACTTGGAAAAGCTTCAAGCAAATTTCCACAGTTGGAAGTGCTGAACAACCTTCCTGATATCCAGAGGTCTCTCCAGGATCAGTCAAACAGACAGACAGACACTCTGTGATGGTTTACTCCTTCCTGAATCACCTTGACCACATTTCCTTCACATTGAATTCCCATCCAAAATAATTCTTCCTTCCTTCTGCCTGCATGATTTCCATGCCAGTGTTGCTGGGGCTGCAGCAGGGGAAGAACTGAGGCATGTGTCAGAGCCATTGCACTAGCTGTCCCACATTAGAGATGTTCAAGGAGGAGGTAGAATCTGCTGAAGGAAGCAAGTATGTACATACCTCTGTGTAGGGCAACACAACTACACAATGAATAGTATGATGAGGAGAAAGCCCCCTCTTCTGTACTTGAAGAAATAGAGGTGACTGTGACCCTTAGGAAGCAATGTCATAGGCTAAGCAGATCTGACACAGATTATATCAGGCAGATAAAAGTGTTGTAGAAGCAGGAGAGGAGAGAATGGCTGCAGCTTGCCCCAGTTTCCTGACATGATTAAGAGAAGGGGAGGAAAAAAGGAAAAAGAAATACACTTAGCTAGAAATCCATTTTTCCCCCTTGTTTGTTTTCTGACTTCTGAGCTTTCACTATGCATTTGGATCATATGAAATAATAACTTTTTCCTTTTTTTCCATGCCTTTAGGAGTATCAGTCTTTCATTTTTGTCATATCATCCCTTTCCTGTCTCTGAGTTATAATTTTGGGTGGACTGCTGGAAGAAGAAAAGCCGGTATATCTTCTCTCCATCATACAAATTTTCCATTCTGTTTCGTAACACACCTAGGGCCAAGAGAGCACAGGAAGTACAAAGAAAAGTATTTCCTGGGGAAAAGTGCATTAAAGAAGAACAGCTCAGTGAAGGGATGACTGTGTGGCCTTTGCTCCTTTATCTGGCTGCTCAGGAGCAAGGTAACTAAGTCATGGTCCTTATGTACTGCTCTTCCTGTTCATGTCTTAGAGATACACTAGCGCTGAGGTTTTAAGTGTTGTCACCAGTTAAATGAGTGGGTGTTATCTTGTTTGCCCAGGCTCTTGGAATGATGAGACACTGTGCTATCAGTTTATAGATGCAAACAGATTTTTTCATTTTTGTGGTCATGACTGCTCACTGTTATCGTCTCATGTTATTATCCATATGTGATTTAATATATATCATTGAGTTCTCTGAGTTCTTATTTGTACTAAATAATATCACTGAGAAAAAAAAAAAAAAAGAAGGAAAAAAAAAGAGTTCATTCCTGATGAGCTTTTTTCCACTGATAGAGATGACACCACAGTTTTTAGTCATCTCAAGTCAATGGCAGGTCACTAAGAAAAATGCGAGCACTGTATTAGACTGTGTAGAGAGGATTATTACCTTCAAAATGTGTGGAATAAAAATTCTTTCTGCTTAAATGATAGAGCCATACTGATGTCTTTGTCCCCTCTGAGGCATCACACTTGTAAGAGGTGAATAACATTTAGAGAGTCCAGAGATGAGGGCTTAGGGCTGTCAGAGTCTTCAAAAATAGGAGTTATATGGAAAAGAATGAGGAAATCAGGATTTTCAGTCTAGAGAAGAGAAGTCTGAGCAGAGGGTGCACAACTGTCTTTAAACCATGATTTCTTGTTTGGCCTCAGCACAGATGATTTTTTTTCCCCCTTCACTACAGTTGCCTTTTATGTATTAATATTATAACATAATAGATGCAAGGTTTTCAAGAGGAGATAGATCATCTGTCATAAGTGACATGGCTGTTGTTGATTCCGCAGTGGGCAGGGAACAGATAAGGATGTCTCTGAAAGATCATGCCACCTCTTTGATGAGATTCTGGAAGCCGCTTAACGTGCTAATCTTAATTATTTCCTTCTGAGGAATGATTTCCAATAATGTAAATAATCAAGCAACTCTACCATTAGCCCTCTGCAATTTATCTCTACGCTGACTGAATTGTTAATGCCAGATATGAATGCTGTACTTCAGCAGTGGCTACACCAATGACAGATACAGTTGTCTATCACTTCTCTATTTCTCTTCAATGTATCTTTTTTATATTTCCAGAAATCACCTTTTACCTTCTTGACACCATGTCCACAGAGGCCCTCAAATTATTATTGAAACTGCAGCTGCTGTGTGTAGAATCCTTTATCCTATACATAAACTTTGTTACATTTTTTTGTGCCTAGATGGATGACTACAGAAGGATACATCTGACCTGTGCTGCGTTGTCTTGTACTGAATCTGCTGACTGACCCAAGGCAATCTGTAACAATGAGCAGACTTCACTATTTACCATCTTCTGTTTCCCCAGACTATTTCTCTTCTTATTAAGACTTTATACACTATGAAAACTTTGTAGGTATTGGTATTATAGTTCCTCCCAGGTTGCTGAGATCTTTGAAGAGTGGGATGGGAATGGATACCAGCTGGGCCTTTCCACAAATCCTTTTCCTTCAAAGGAGTTTTCTCTTTTACAATTTCATTTGAGTCCCACAAGTCAAGCATTTCTGAGATATTGAATGAAAGCCAAATGCATTTTGTGTATTTCTATCTTCTTAATTAAAACATCCTGCAGGGCAAAGTCAGATGTCTTACAGAAGTCTGTTACATCAACAAGATTATCTTTAGCCACCAAACTAGTAATTTTATCAAATGAAGATATCAAGTCAGTTTGACGGGATCTGTTTCCCATAAAACCCTGTTGATTGGCCTAATTTATATTTCCTAACATAATTGTTTATTAGCTGAGCCCACGTCATGTCATGATTTCTCTTGGAATGTATATCAAGCTGTCAGATTTATGGCTATAATGGGATATCACAGAAATGTGAAATTTTGTTTGGAAGGGACCTCTGGATGTCATGTTCTCCAATACCCACAGCTCAAAGGAGGGCCAACCTCAAAATCTGCTCAGGGCCTTGTCCAGTCCAATTTTGAGTCCCTATGAGGACAGGGATTCCACAACATCTTTGGGAACTGCTGCCAGAGTTTTAATACAGATGTACAGATTTTGACCTTGATCTGCAATCCAAATGTCTCAATAGGCGAACTGGGCCCATTGCTTTTTCTGTGCATCTCTGAAATTTTTCTAGTTCATCTTCTCTGTGAGACTCCATTAGAAAGCTGAAGACAGAGATATGTTCACCCCTTTGCCTTCTCCTCCCCAGGATGAACAAATACATCTTGCTCTGCTTCCCACTGTACATTATGTGCTCCAGCCCCTGGAAGCTCAATGAAGCACCAAGATCCCTGAAAACTGCAGCAGTAAAAGTTGATGATGATTGTGTGCCATCCTTCAGTACTTTAACAACTGGAAATGTGCTCCAGGCTACATCTCCTACACTCCCTACTGTAAATGAAGATTGACAAACACCTCTGAGGGAGCTTTATTGCCACAGAGGCTGGTTTAAATGTGAATCCTAGCTTTTGGATATCTGAAATGAGGTGAGAATAATCCCACCAAAAGAGTGCACGCCCTGGCTAGATCCTTCAAATTTTATGGGTCTAAGTTATCAAATCATAACATCTACACTTTACCCTTTCTATTGTGTACCCTTATTCTAGCTAGAATGTAGTGTACAGACCTCATACAATACAGTTTCTTTCAAGTACAGGAGAATGCTATTTCCTGAACATTTTTCATACTCTGAATTGTCACATCCTATCTGGTACCAGGTCCCTTATTAGTTTTCCTTTGGTGCTGCTTATTTTAAAACAAGCTATTTGTGGTGTCCATGGTGCTCATTGCTGTATGTTTCTCCTTGCAGCTTTCTACCCCACTTCTTCACAGCTTCTGATTTATGTCAATTACAGTTAGCTTCTTCACTCTTTTATTTGCTTTATATAACATGTATGTCTGTAGATGACTGTATGAGACTTTCAAGTCCCTGCTAAGCCAGCATGGTTTTATAATGAGCACATCCCCTTTCTAGAGTTACATCAGTTTGGTGGAATCAATTATTATTTCTTTTAGAAGTTCCTGATTGACATTCATATTTTTGCCACTGCTCTAAATTTTCTGTCTCTACTGCCTTGACTAATAATTAGTTTTGCCTTGGTGGAACTGGCCCATTTAAAGCATCAAATATATAAAATATCTGTTTATATACACATGAATACACTGCCTCTATATGTATAACCACATAAACACACATGCACATGTACACACACACACATACACACACACAATCTTACTGTAGACCTCTATAGGTCAGAAAACCCAGTCATGCTCAGCCTGTTATTAGGAATATGCCTCACTCTACCCAGTATCTCCTACCCACTGAGCATTATGGAAAAGAAAGGTAACTGAGAAACCTTCCCAGAGTCACAAGTTAAGAATCCTTGGAGCTTATAATGGTTCCACCCTACTTCAAAAACTATGAACTTTGTAATTCCCATGGTAACCAAAATGTCTGACCAAGTCATCCTTAAATGTTCTGCCCCAGTTAAATACAGCTTTGATTGTGCATAAAGTGAAATCGTATTACTATCTGATTATCCTTTATAGTAAACTATATATAGCAGCCCTATGCAGGAAAACTGAGAACTGTAAATTATGTTTTCATACCGTATATGTTTTTCCATGTGGAACACTTTATTTTGTTTCTCTTGCTTGAAGGACACATTGGGGGATATTTTAGAAGGGTGTTTCTTCCCAAGTTTTTAAGCAATACAGTTGCTCAGATAGACTCCTTTGTTCTTTGTACTGAACAAATGGAATTGACAGAATGAAAGAGGCACTCAGCTTCCTACCATACTTTTCTTATACTCACATAATGTCTCCTTTTAGCTCTCCTACCTACAAAGTGATGAGCTTGGGGGACTTAAACACTCTTCATTAATAAGGATTATTGCATATTTAACAATCTTTTGGGTGTGAAATGGAACTATGTCATCTTTCCCTGTTCCCCACCTCAAATTCCCCATCACATTGTGCTCTCAAGGAATATGACCATCTTCCTTGTAAGACCAACACTGAGTATACCACAGTGTGAAAGAAGTCCAAAGGAGGATGTATGAAACAGCCATTTTTCAGTCTCTCTGGTTAGAGTTCTTTGTTCTCCATCTGAGAAGATGAGGCATTATGTTTCTTTTCGTGCTGCTAGGTCTACTACCTATTGACCTGAGCCACCCCCTAGTTTTCAGAGGTATCTGTAAAAAACTTTTTTTTACTTTTTGATTAGGACCTTTTTCGATGAATTGAAGATCTTCTAGAGTATTGCACACAAATCTTTGTAACTTACAGATGTTTAAAATATTGTTTAAGGATGGCAAGACTGTAGAATGGGGGAAAAGGAAAAGGCAATAGAATCACAGCCCAATTAATGTAAATATGTTCCTTCCAGTAGTTAGTAATAGGTAATAAAACAGCTTGCCCTTCCAAATTGTGCTTTTCTGAGAGAGACACTGAGAGGACTGGAGAGCTCTGAGATAAAAAAAAAACAAAACAAAAACCCAACAGATTTGTTCAGATGTGCTGTTGATAGAGTTTGGTCCATATCATGATATTTTGGACATTGGTCAAACCCATCCCAAAATGCTGGCTTTTCTTTCAGGTTCTTTCATCTGAGCAGAGCCACAAAATGGTTGCCAGATTGGCCTCTTTCCTGTTGCTACCCTGTTTTTCTTCTTTTGTGGGGTATGGAGACAGTCACTAGTGTTGTTATTAGTCAGTGACATGGGTTGGTTTCACCAGCTCAAAACATCTGCCCAAAAAATTGTTCAGTTAGAGCTGGATAAAACAACTCTTGCTCTTTTTAAAGCTCTCTTACGCTTTCTAAGAATTTGCACTGGGTCTGTTCCATTTCAAAGATGTTCTTTTTCTGTATCTCACATTGTCTTTTTGGTTTTTTTTATCCTGGGAATTAGGCTGAGGCACAAGGAGGATGAGGAAGAAGAGTCTGATACTCTTGCTGTTGTGGATTTGGTGATTAAAGGCTTGCAAACAAACTAAGCTGAAATTGCACTTTGGGAAATGTAACCCGATAAAATAGCACAGACTTCACTCCCCTCTGTGGAGTCACAGCTATCAGCTATTTCTGATACACAATAAGCTGAAGTTCCCCTCCCAGCCCCCACATTCTCAGCTGCCTTTGTTGTTCTGTAATGTTCACATTCCTTGCACATCTCAGGCCTTAAACCTCTCCCTTGCTAAAAAGCAGTCATTACTGAAATTAGGGAAGCTGTGTGAAAATGAAAATAAAAATATGTGAGATCGGAGAAAAAATAAAAGAAGACAAAACTTGAGTGTGAATATCCTTAGCTTCTTTAAACCCACTTGTATTTTGATGGCTGACATCTGGGATTTAGGGAGTAATTTTTGTTTGTTTATTTGTTTTCACTATAGGTACATAAAACACTTGGAGAGAATAACCATCAAGATATTGGGAGGACACATTTAGACACAATTTCATCCTGGCCTCAGTGCCTGCCTTTGTCTCTACAAGTGGAGATGCTGACAGGGAGACTGAATAGCAGATTTCCTTGGGAAAGTCTGCAATCAGAGGAGAATCAAAACACATTGTTCCTCTCCTGACAACTGCTTCAGAGCCCAGCCAAACTGGTAGTCACTTCCAGACCTGACCTGGGCTGCAGATTTGCTCTGCTTCTAAAAAGCATGCCCTTAATATCCTTAGCAATGACATGGTGTCCAAGATCTATTTGCTAGCCTGTGTCAATTTGCCTTTGAGGGGAAACTTCCTAGGATCCTGCTAATATTCCCAGGTGAAGCCTCATAGCACATGAACTGCCTTTCCAGCACCCTCACTGGGGGATGACAGAACCTGTTTTTTTGTGCAGCATCTGGATAAACCCACTACTTCTGATGACATTGATCAGAAAAGATGATGAGGCTCCTTCCTATGAAGGCCCTACAGAAAGGAAAGGACTTGATACTGCCTGCCATGGAAGAAAGTAGTTCTTGTGGTTTATCTGAGAGCAAGTGACATATAAGACATTGACAGGATGGTAGGACTCCTAGGACCCAGCGAGCAGAGGAAATGGCTGAGACCACGAGCCCATTTCTGTCTTGCCCAGTTATTTAAAGTTGCCCTGGGCAATTGAGCTATTGCAGCCTGACTGTTCATCCCACCTCCATGCTGTGGTTCACCAGGGTTATGACATTGTCACTTTGCAGGAAAGTGAAGTGCCTGGAGGCAAAGCTTTCCTGGAACTGAACTGAGGTTCTGGACCTTCTTATTAGACAGCTGAGACTGGGAACCTTGCTGTGCCAAGGAAGAAAAGCGCAGTTTATAACTTGCCTTTCTGCTAATCAGTTGCTCATACACATAATAACACAGGTGAGCAGAGCAGATATTTCTCCTGGGCCACGAAAGGGCAGATAGAATGTCTGCTAACACTGCTCCTTGGGATTGCTTGGGAGGGATGAGCATATCATGTAGAGGGGGAATCTAGTTGTTACAGAGCAAGGGAGAGAAGAGATAGGACTCTCATAGTATATCTGAAGAGAGTTTTTGTTGTTGTTGTGACTGCTGGACACACAGAGACCACATGGTTCAGTCTGATTCCATTACCTAGCAATAATCACACTTACCTCCAACTTCACCAGACAGGGTTTCTGTGTACAACACAACACAGAGCTTTCTTTCAAAAGAAAGTTTTTCTGAACTCCCAGACTGACTGTGGCTGAGTACAGAGCTTGCGATTGGGGTCAGGTCTTGTTTTATCCCTGTGGATTTTTACCTAGTCCTCATCAAGTACTGCCAGAGACTCATTTTTTTTCCCTTTGGATCCCATTGATAACATCATCTAACAGTCATGGTTGTTTATATGTCTTAAGTTGTTGGATTTTTTTCCTAAAATAATGTGTGTATGAAAGGAAATATGTCAAATACAAACCACCCCTACACCCAAAAAAAGGTGAGGTGGCAGGGGGGGAACACTAAGGGATATTAAAAGGAAAAACTCATTCTTTTGATGGGTACATTTTCCAATTAAAATAGAAGAAAACACAACAGACATCAAGAATATGATCTGATTTTCTGCTGCCAGCCCATTTTATGACTTTAAAAAACAGTTTATGTTATTCAGCATAGTTCTGGGGGAAAAAAAAAAGAAAAAAAAAAGTGGGGGAGGGGGAACACACTTCTAATCATATTCAAGTAGGCACTGTACAGAACCTGCTGGAAACCAGCAGTGATGATGACTGGCTCATTACCATTATATAAATAGTATTTAAAGTGCAGCTGGGCCCTCACATAAGCAAAAACTTAACTGATGCTGAAATATGTTCATTTCAAGTCCTGTGACTTCACATGGAAAATATTACACTGGCTAATTAATGGCAATGAGAAAAGATGATGCATTGCCTTATAAAACAAGCAACTGAAATATTGAGACTCCATCCAAAAGGAAAAAGGGGAGGGAGGGAAGAGGTATGGAAGTTTAAAGCATAAAAAGCCACAACAAAATAAAATACATGCTCACATACTTACAATGACACATGCAGAATCAAGAAATAGAGATATTTAGGAGGAAATTACTTGCCATTTGTCTAATGGCTCTCAAGCCAAATTTGAGTTTATTGTATGCCCTTGACAGAAAGACAGTCCAAAGACCAGTGCTCATACAGAAGAGTTCAGGAAAATATAAATGCCTTGATTCTGACAATTCTGAACACCACCTACCTAATGTCCTTTTCAGGCACTTAGCGAAGTTGCATCTACCATGTCATTATTTAATACATACAAATATGAGTTGGTTCAAACTGAGTATACAGGCTTGAGTTAATGAGAGAAATTAATTGGGCACTGGTGTGCAGAACATCAGACAGATAATTATCATGGTCTCCTCTAGCCATAAATTGTACAAATGTCTTAACTGAAACTTTAATGAAAGCTTTTAGTTTAATGTATGGTTAACCATATTAGAAGGCATAGTAAGCTATGACAAAGGTGTGACCAAAAAGATTGGAAGTGTGGACAAGCCATTTTTAGGTAAAGCCAAGAGGTCACTGGTTAGTTGGGTGACTGCTTATGAATACCAGATTGTCCCTACCTAGATGTGACCCTTCTTTATCATACATTGAGGAGGAAATATATCTTTCAGGTTTTTCAAAGACACAGATGGGGGTTGTTCCATGCAAATATGAAGTCACAGAAGTGACAATGGGTGTCTGGAAGCTTCGCTGCCTTCAGAGGACTGTTTGGCACACAGATACTATCCATGCTTCATCTCAGGACAGGACCTGAAGCTCTAAACGATGGGCATTCCAAATGCCCTCCTAGAAGATTTTATGATAGTGCCACTAATCTCCTTGTCAGGAAAAAAAAGGCTCCAAATTTCTCATTTGTTCATGTATTCTTATGTTATTCACAGCAAATTTATTCCTATTTTCTTCAGTCTGGACATTTTATCTCCCCTCCCTGTTTACTCATTGCCTGTTTTTCTGTTTTTTCCATGTATTTTTTTGCATCTTGAGATCTTTATAATTTCCTCACATATTGTACATTCCTTTTTTTTTTTTTTTTTTTTTTTCTTTGAATTTAATGATTTTGTCATAATCTTCCTTTCAAGAATCAAATTCATTGTTCTGGGTTTTGATCTTTCTAGATTTTGTGGCTCAGTAACTTGATGACTTTGTACAATTCTGACTGACCTGTTCATGCCATAAACCAACACTTGCCATAAACCCTCAGCTCTTTTATCTTTATCTGCCTTCTAAATCTTACTTTCCCATTAGTTCTTTGGAGACTTTTCTTTTCTAATGGGCACCAATGAACAGAGCTAATCTGTATCATTCCTTTATGACATTTACTCCCAAATGACACTCCCCAGTTTGTCTTTCTTCTACTTTTCTGCCATGGTTGTTTTAGTGACTCCTCCCAAATTATTGCTGTTTGTAAATTTTATCAAGCGACTGATTATTTCCATTTCCAGAGATTAGCGAAGACATTAAACGAGACACTTGCAGAATCCGAGTAGGCACATTTGTCTCCCTGAAACAATGTTTGTAGCTAAGACAGCCACAATGATTTTTGGAGTAGAATCTCAGGAAATAATTTCTGAAAAGCCAAAAATGTATCATCTGTTCAGAGTAATTTCTCACTGATATTGCAGTACTAGCAAGTATTGTTAGTGTGAAGTGTCAAAGGCCACACCAAATTAGGGTTGGCTTTCCTTTCCCTGCTTCAGTCTTCTGCACACAAGTATGTGTTACTTGGTTTCTGGAAAGCTTAGAGTATCCCTTCCAGACATGACATCACATGAGACAATATAGCTCCACCAAGGGTTAGATTACATTAGAAACTATCTTTGATTACATTATCTGAGCTTTGCCATCATGGTGGCTACTTGTTATATATGCTGTCCAAACAACCAATGCTCCCTCCTCTCCCAAAAAACCTCAGAGCAAAAGAAATCTATGCAGACAAAACTTTCTAGTCTATCTGCATCTCCTTTGGGGAAAAGGATAAAGCATGAACACCAGGCAGATGGCAGCTATGTTATTTTCTGCCCTACTGGCAGGGGCTCAGAAACAACGGCAGTGAAAATGCTTAAGATCCAGGACAGAATAAAATCAAGTTTTCTCATAGTTTCCTTTCCAACAGTTCAGTGTTTCATTTCAGCAAATGAGAATGTCATTGTACTGTCTGCAGTGGTGGAAATTCAGAATACCTATTTGTCAAACAATCTCTCCCAGAAAGTCTTGCTTATAGCTATTTATGGGCACATATATTGTGTGTACATTTATCTTTACTTTTGCAGCAAGTGGGGCTAGTATGGAACACCTGAGAGCTATAGAGGGAATATGAGCTTTACCCAGAACTCCCTTTGCATGATCTTCAAGCCACCCCTGTATTTGTTGCCATGCAGTCACACTTCCCAAATTCATGCTAGCAGTTCCTTTAATCACACCCCTACATGTTTTTGTTTGTTTATTAAGGGCCTTCTGCATGGCCTGGGGCAGGCAAAACAACTGAGACTTGCCACATTTCAGACTCACACCTGCATCTGGGATGCAAGTGTGATCTTTCAAGCGTGGTGTGTCTCAGTTACTGACTGTTCGATAAGCAGTAATGGAGAGGAGGGGGCTGGGTCTAGGCCACCTTGTATAGGTATTTACCTGAAACAACTCACCTGTCTGTGTCCAGTGACCTTGGCTAGCAGTCCTGGGCTCCCTTGTCCACTGCTCTGTTCAATGCATACACAATTTGTAGCTACCTAAGCCTGCCATAATCACTGTGGTGTAGAGTCTGGATGGAGTCCAAAGTGTTTTGCCTGAGGTTGCAAGGAAGATCACCGAAGAAAACTGTGAATTGAATCTCTGAAATCCTAATTAATTTCCCTACTGGCAGGGGCCTCTCTCCCTCCTCTTGTGGTTTAATTTGCACACCTGAAATAATGAATTAAAATAGAGCAGGAATAAGAGGAGTGAAGCTGTTGTGCTGGTGCAGTGCCTTGAACACACCCTCAGGGGGGAGCTCCAGTGTGCAGGCTGGCTTGCTTGCTACAGTGCAGGGATTGCAAATTGAACTCCGCTTGGGAGCTCAGGATACACACCTTCTGAGGCCTGAAGGGTTTGAGATCTCCTTGAGGGATCGCTTCCCCTCAACCCTGCCAAGAAGAAAGACCTACGTTTAGTGCTCTGTAGGTGGGGAGCCTGTGTGTGCAGCTGTACATTTACATAGGCATGAAAGAAACATGCACCCTTTGGGAAGCCTGTCTGTGAAGTCTTGGGCAGGGTGATACCAGAAGACTTCAGGAATGGTCCTCTAACTTGAAGGCCTTTAATAATACAGGTGGTTATAGAAAATTTGTGATGACTAAGAGACTGACAATATTCTTGTGGGATAGAGCATGAATAAAGATTTCCTCCCGTCCCTTGTTTCTCATTGTCTAAGTATTGACATGGATGTCCTTTAAGTTTTATCTTCCACTGGCATGAAAACTCTTCTCCAAAGATTTCTGGTTTCACATTGCCTCTTATTGTACTAACAAATGTTAACTGAGTTGAAACAGCAGACTCTTGTGGTCTATCGTTTTGGTACAAAATAACTACCTTAACAAAAGTAAAATAGACAGGGGTAAGGTACAGTTCATCAAGAGTTTTTGCGTTCCCTTGTGTTGTTTTTTATCCATTTAAAAAAAATCACCTGGTTTAATATTTTTTTAAATAGTTGCCAGGCAGGGATGTTTCAGAGCTAAACTATATACTTTAAACAGCTTTGACCTGGTGATCTCAGAGGGGAAGAGGAAAAGTGGCTGAAACCACCAGCAATCTCCAGCTGCATCTATGGCTTTGGACAAGTTTGATCTGAACCCAAACACTGACAGATCAGGGCCTGTGCTGTGCAGTTTTTCATTTGATACTCTCCAGCTTTGATTTCTGGGGAGGGGAAAGGAAAGGGTGGGTAGCGGATCAAAGGCACCAGCTATGTCCACACCCTCACGTTAAATCCGAACTCACTTGCTTTAGGTTGTTAAAGAAGACGGAGGAAAAAAAAAAACAGAAAAAATATAGGAGGAAAAGTAGAAGAAATAATGTTTGCACAGAGAGAGGGAAAATAGAGGATATGAAGCTCATATTCCACTGAATGTTAAGCCATGCAAATGTAAATGTTACAGAGAAACATGCACACTTTTTTCTTCAGTTTTGGCATAAATGCCTTCTACTATTTCACTGTCAAGAATGCGACAGGAAGGTTGGTTTTACCCAGTCCTTCTTGTGCCACACTGGCAGAGTCGTAGTGGATCATTTGAATGTGCATGGTGCCTTCTCAGCTGGCAAAGAGCAGATGTAAAATGGAGAAGAATCACCAGATGCCACTGGAAGATGTAAAGTTACATCAACACTTTGTTCAGGGAGACTAAGCCAAGGAGTGGGTTGAGTTCTGGTGCTCTCCTCTGATCCATGTCTAGATGTCCATCCCCTCTTTGATAGATAGCCTATGACTGAGCTCACACAGCCCACAAATCCCATCTGCCTCTGAGGCACATGATCTCAAGCCTCTTCTAAAGTGGATTCTGGGGTGGGCTTATTTGTCCAGCATTAGTTGCCAAGAAAGCAGCTGGGAAATGCAGAGGCAGCTGGGCCGGGCATGGTGAACGTCCTTAGAGATTGATGTAGTAGAAGAGTGTAGCTCCAGACAGGGATCCAAACTGGAGGGATTTCAGGCCATTTGGTTGGCGTCAGGTTGATTGTCTGACCTGGAAGGCATAGCTGGGCAAGGTGCCATGAGAATAGTCTCAAATAAGCCAGTACCTGAAAGTATGGGACTGGCTGAGGGAGAAGGACTGGAGTACAGTCTGTGAACCCTGAGAAGCTGTATCTAGATCACTGAGTAAGTTCTGATGCATCAGGTTGGCTTTGTCAAACAGAAATAATTTCCTTTTCAATAGCCACTCCCAGGGCATAACGAACTGTTCATGGGGACCAAAACCTTTCGTGGGGTCAGTGGCAGTTTGGAGTAATGGTTGGATTAAATATAATTTTGTTTATGTATATGTATGTGTACTAGGGATCACAGCCCACTGTGCTATAGATAAGGGTGAGTATGTGGCTGTTGGAAAGGGCCTTGAGGCACTTCTTGAACTAAATTAGGGTTTGTCTTGCCCAGACATTTTTACAACAGCTTTTACAGAGAAACGTCCAGCCTTTAATGGAAGAGAGACAGAAGATGATTTGACCAAGAGGGATTAAGCTGGGGGTCTCCATCGCTGCATCAGGAGGAGTGCAAAATGAAGGAGGTGTTGCACCATACTCCAAAGCTCTGAAAGTGAAACCAAAGAGCTTTGGAAAGGATGCCAAAATTAATCTGTTAATGATGCAACTTGTTGCTGGTGAAATATCATAAAGAAAGTTAGAGGAAGTTTCTTAAGGATCTGATTTTAGGAGTTGTACTCTTTCCTATTTTCTGTGTAGCTGGGAGTGCTGTTTGCCAATGATCCACAAGCAGAATAGCTTTTGCTCTGGGAGACAGAAACATTCTTACAGAGTGAAGACTTTTTGGCAAGAACTGACCAACCCAAACTCCTTTTCAGAAAGGGCAACTTATGCTAGGACAGACAGAATACCAACCCCCTGCAAACTTAGACTCCAAGAGAGCTAAATGCTAACAAAAACTTTTGCTGGAAGGATTTCCTGCAAGGGCAGGGGTTGTTCTGAAGATCTGATTCAAACTCTTCCGAAGTATTTATTTTCTATCACTGCGCTCTGTCATTTACCTTAATTAGTTACCTTACTTGTCACTGGGTTGTCCCTCAGGAGGACATCAGAGATCATATTCACAATGTCCTCAGTCTTCCCTTCTTATCTGCTGAAGTTACAAAAGCAAAAATGGGCCGTACTCCTTCCCTAGTGTGCTGTCAATAGTTTACACTTCAAATGAACTTGGTCTAGTAAGCCATTTTCCCTTAACAATCCTTTCCCAATGCTAAATTAGGTAAGTTATAGTCAGCAGTTTCTGGCAGAAGCTTGATCAAGAAGTTCTCCCTTGTAGGAACAGGGAAAGATTGTTAGCTGTTTATCTGTCTTGATATCTGCATTCCTGCTTATATGGGGTGTAGAGGACTCTGTTTGTCCTCATATCTAGAATAGCAACAGTACCTGGTGAAACATGCATAGTCACTTACAAATATACTTCTGCCCCAGCTTGAAGGGTCTACCAGGTAGTTCGTCTACCAGGTAGTTCATTTTGAATGGCATTGTTCATTCTTTGATCTCACTGATAGTGACAGCAAAGGAGGTCCCACTTAGGAAGCCACTGCAAAAGACTTGTCTGATTGCATTTATTAATAATCTAGGCTGTATTTGAGTGATCCATCCAAGAAGGGAATGCATCCCACTGCACAATCCATGCACCAAGACATGCACCCCTTGCTTTCATGAACTATTCTAAAAGGTGTAGGAGAAACAGCATAGAGAAGGGAGTATTGAGTTTGGAAACAATATACTAGTTGATGTGTAGCATCCAAGCATAACTGATAAGAGAGTAACAGCTGCTGAGCTACCAGTAAGCACACCAGAGAACAACATATCTCATACAGAGACATGAGACACATTGCTCAGAGGACAGCCTGGAACCCAGACATAACTGCCTGGCATTAATATAATGGCACAGAGCCATTGGGTGTAAAGACCATGTGGGTTTAAGAGAACTAGCACAGATGGCTTCTGCCCTATAACCAGTATGATAATAAACAGCATGTGCTATTTCCTCATCATCTATCACAGAGGCTACCCCTGTCCAGAGAGAGCAAAAGATTGATTATTCTTGGCTGATCTTTTCTTGCTGGACAGAATCTTCCTGGTTCATATTCAGATTTAGTAGAATTGGATCTTGTCATTCTCAGAATACTAGTTCAGCTGCTCTGTTAGGGGAATGTCCAGGAATGGAGAAGAAGGAGAGAGGTTCCAAAACTTGAGAATGGAAAGTCTTAGACATGTAGTTCTCTTTTTTGCTCTCAATATGATTTTGAACTATATTTAATGCAATGTCAGCTTTACGAGGTCATTGGCTCCAAAGTCCAACACCCAAACAAGTTTCCTTTGGTAATGTGAACCATCATGAATTGCATCTCCCATTTGCTTTGCTGTTTGCATTTGCAATGAAAAGCAGAAAGTTGAAGAAAGACAAATGAAAAAAATGAAGCATGTTCAGTCAGGAAAAACTCATGGCACAGCAGTCCCCTTATTTGTCACCATTACAAATATGTGAGACTTCCAAAGCCAAAAGTTCATATCGACCTTGATAATTGCATCAGCAGCAGGGAAGCACCTCCAGCAATAAGGGAGATCTCATTCTTGATTGCTGGAATTCTAATCATTTGTTTTTAATTTTGTAGGTATTTAAACAGATAAGAAGAAACAAAGATTCTTTGCTGGATACTTGCCTTAGAACAACTATTGATATTGCTCCATTTACCTGAGGCTAACAAGTTTCTTTCTTCACCTCTGTCTAGGTGGTATCTCTAGAGATTGAGTTCCTTGAACTAATGCATGTGAGCAAAAGGACTTAGTTCAAAACATCATACAGACAAGGAGAATCTTTGCACGGATTTCCAGATGCTATGGGGCAGATCATAAATATGTGCTGCTTTACAGCTCCAATAGTACAGTGCTGATCACCTTTGTCTGCAAAAGCAGGGACCTTCAAAAAAGCAGGAATCTTCAAAGCTTTTTCCTCTCCAGAAAATGCAATCTTAAATAGATACACAAGTCCCCAGAACCTCTTTATAATATGTCTGCAAAAAACCACATTCTACTGCACCAGTTCATTATTCATTCTTTAAATAGTCACAGACACATCAGTTCAAAGACAGTTTTAAAAAATGGTCAGAGCAAATAATCGAACCTGATTTTGAATGATCATTTCATACCCAACTTTAAGCACAAATAGAAAAGATGCAGACATACTAAATTCACTCTATCTCTCTATCTATCTGATTAGAGAACACTTAGAATTGCACAGACTAGAAGTAGAAACAAGAGGTTAAGCATTTAAAATTAGGATAAATTTAATTCATTTTGTTGCCAGATTTGAACCTGACAAAACAGACTATCTACACATTTTCCACTAGTTGCTACCTTCCAGAATAGATGATGGATAGGAAACATCAAGCCAGAAGTTGATGTTACAGTAAGCTGTAAGCAAAAGGGAATTATAATTGAAAGCATTTCCATATTATGGGTGCTGCTGAGTGGCTGCCATGTTAATTCTATGATCCCTTCTTCTAAAACAATCTTCCACTTGGATACCAAGTATAACTCCTGCCAAGAGGTCTCTGAAATGCCATCAACAATTGTGCTTTCTGACAAAAAGATAAAGTTAACTAATGGTAAGCACCCTTTACTGATGAACTCAAAAAAACCCCACTGGCTTCTCTTCCTGGAGAGACAGCAAATAATGTGAGTCATGTGCATTAATATTTTTGCACTGACATAACTTTGGCACAGGCCTTGGGTTCTTGCAAAGGTGCCACCTGGAACCGACAGCATACATTTAACACAACACAGAGCAACAGTCATATAAAATCAAATCACAAGACCCTATCCAGCAAAGGGACATAGAGGATATCTGGGGAAGAAGCATAGGACACAAGGCAGATGCAGCATGAGTCTCCTCCTAGCAGTCCTCCCATGGCCTCTGTGTGATTTAAAGTCATCCTGGACCACAAGTTTTTTCTCATATTACTGAGATTAATCGCCACCAAGACATATCACTGATGGACTAATCACATTTTGAGCAGTTGTAAATCAAGTTATTATAATAAAGTAACTACTAATTGTCCTCTATTCAATTCCCTTGCATCTTTCATAATTCTATAACGTTCTATCATACTCCTCTCAGCCACTTTTTTTATAAATAGAAGCTCTCTAGCCTGTTCAATGCCTCCTGGCAAAACTGTAGTACTGCACCTTTTTCCAGCTTTATTATATCTATTTTTAGTGGATTGGGACCAGAACTTCACGCTCAAAGCCTCAATCTACACCATGGTGAAACTGTTCTCTGTTTTGGTCTCAGTTGCATTCCTGATGTTCTGTGGGCCTCTGTGACTTCCAGTGGGCACTGTGCTGACATTTTTAGGTAACCAACTGTCATGACTCGAAGATCTCCTTGTGAATAGAAATAACTAAATTATAGCTTATCTGGATAGTGATTGTCCCCGCCCATCTCCATGTGCACTACTTTGCACTCATCAAAACTGTAGTTACGGACTTGAAATGCCTGATCCCTCAGTTTCGTTAGTAATTAAACAGTTAATTTAGTAATGGCGAGTCATTTTAACCACAGCCAGGGTTGTTGTCACCTGAATAGATTAGTGGTTCATTGATACAGCAATCTACAACTTCATCTTACATGTTTGGCTAAGCTAATTTTTCATTATGTTGTAGCATAATGTAGATTGTTTATAACTGAATCAAGGCCAACTTCATGCCCAGATGGGAGCAGCACTGCCCTGGAAAGCTGGGCAGTCTGATCAAAAAAAGAAAATAATTTAAATTGTCAGGAGAATCTATCTTCCAGTCTTCTTCCTAGCAGCCATACATTCTCTGACATCTCAAGATTTAGAAAGTTTAGCAGGTCTTTGCACTTCCCAATACGTGAATGGGAGCCTTCATTCTGCCATTTCATGGTGGCTTCAGTTCTGTTCTGTCTCCTTTTCTCCTTAGCCCCTTGCCTTTTCTGATGCCCGTCTTAAGCACACAAACATATTAATGAAATCATCAGCTCCCCTAAACTTTCTTCTGAAAATCTGTATCACCATATGGCTGCAAAACATTCTTCTGCAGGATCGGATATTATGTACAAATTTCTCTGCTTATCCTTCATTGTGTTGCTTCCTCTTCATTGTGTTGCTTCGCCATACTGACATACTTTCTACAGATATTGACATTCTGGATCAAGGACTGCCCTGTTTGGTTTTGGTTTACACAGAGCCCAGCCCAACAGGTACCTTATTTTAAAATATGAGGAAAAGATGTTTTAAAGGATGACGTTACAGCCATCATAGAAAGAGCTGAGATAATGTATTTTTGGAGAAAAGAAAGAAACATAGCAATGTCTGGGTTGGAAGAGACCTCTAGAGGTCATCTAGTCCAACCCCCCTGCTGAGAGCAGGGACATCTTCAACTAGAGCAGGTGGCCAAGAACTTCGTCCAGCCCCACCTTGAATGTCTCCAGGGCCTCAACCACTTCCCTGGGCAACCTGTTCCAGTGCTCCACCACTCTCGTGGTAAAGAACTTCCTCCTTATTTCTAATCTAGATCCACTACTTTCTAAATTAAAACCATTACCCCTCATCCTTTTACTACAGGCCTTTGCAAACAGGCCCTCTCCAGTCTTTTTATAAGAAAGAAGGGACAGTCACATTGCTTTTCTGTGATAGTAATGTCCCTGCCATTATGTTTCTTATCAACTTCTCAGACTTTCCCCACAAACTGTTAAAATGCTTATAATAACAAAGGATTGGTTTTTTTCCACTAATTCTGCTTCCTTTTCAGTAATTTTACTATAATATATGAGGGTTAGAAAAGGCAAATATGACACTGTGCCCTCCTGGGTTGGATGTGCTTTCAGACTTCAAGATTGTAATTTTATTCCTATCTCTGCCACCAGGCTGGTGATGTTGTGCCAACATATTTAATTCTCTGGAAAATAAATGTAATTACTTTTTAATCTCCTTTGCAAGTCTGTTGTGAGATCTGCTGACACAACTCGCTGTATAAGAGATGGACAATATTATGATTAATGTTATTCTTCCCAAAGTTTGAGAGCTGATTTGCAATCCCTCCTCCTTCCCCTTTTTCTTTTCATGAAGGAGGCAGAAATTGGCAGCTGATGGGATCTGCAGGATTTATTTTTTATTATTGACCTTTTCCAAAGCCTCAGCAATTGTTTCTTTCCCCTTCTAAAATACACATGCAGTTCTAAGGACAAGACAAAGGCTGAAGTGCCATTATTGAATGGGTTTCTACACTGATTTTTATTTTATTACTTTTTCTCTCTTTTTACCCCCTCCTTAACAAAGACAGAAATGAATGGAATTCCATTTGGAAAGGCATGAGAAACAGATGCAAACATGCATCAGGCAAGGCATTCTCTGAAACGTCCTCATTTGGAAGAGCAGATTTAGAAAGATATTTAATGCTGGTAGCCTGTTGAACTGCAACCAACAGGCACAGTGGGACAACTGTCCATCTAGCTATATAAATCTGCAAAGAAGTATCATGCACAAGTAAATATATATGTATAAAAGTGTGTATATATGAACCTTGGAGCAGAATTGCAAAGCTGGAATTAGGATAAGCAGTCTCTGTATGTTCCTTCTTAAATTTTATTTCCTGATTAATGAGCTTAATACTATTTACAAAACTTTTTTAGAACAGTTCTTTGGTTCTCTACACCTTCTCTCCCTGCATTTTCATAGCATCTCAGTCCAGGCTTAAGTGAGGATATTGTAGGACTTCAGTTAAGCCTGGTGCAGGACTCATGAGATGGGTGACATCCCTGGTAGGTTTTCACATTGTTAGTTTCCAAATGTTCACAAGAAATTCACAACAGCCTGTCTGAATACCATAGTTGTTATAGCATCAGGAAGCAGCTCACTTTTCTGCCCAGGGAGATGTCTGTGGAGGGATTGTCCTTGAAGGCTGAATGTTTCCTTCACACATGCACAAAATGGCAGTCAAAAGCCATGAGCATTATGTTGTCAGGCACAGCACATCTGGTCTCTGGTGGATCTTACCCCCAGATTTTGCATATTTGGCTGATTTTTATCTTCAGAGCAAAACAATGGGAACTTTCTCCATGTGTCAGGCTGAAAGCTAGAGAAATCATCTTCCTCAGCCTGACAGCCTGGGGGCCAGCTGAGATGATGAATATTTGCACTCTTGGAACCAGGCTATGATTCCAGTTCATTTGAGTTTTGGTTATGAGAACTTTTACTCACTCTGGCCCAGAGAGGAGATGAACTGATGGTCTAGCTGTGAACAGTGTTTTTCAGTGGATCCAAGCAGTAGAACTCTCTCTGCATGAAGGACTGTAAATGCAACATTGTGGAGGGGCCCCTCTGGAGATAATTCTGACTTCTCATCCCAAAGGGGAAATTGTTGAGACGATGGGTCCCATCAATAATGCAGTGCCTGATGTTTAATATGCAGCCCTGTTGCATGATGTTTACCCAAAGAGGGGAGATTTCTGTGGACATCTCTTGCTTGACTCTTGTCAGCACATCACTAGTTTACTGATATGCAATAACGCATTAAGTTGCAGTCAAACTCCATGTCCACTTCTGTACACTTGGTGTGGCCCAGTTCACCCAGATGTTACCCAGCTCATCTTTTGTTGTCAGAAAACACCCCTCTGCCAGGATTTGGCACACTGAGTGTTGGAGATTTGGTCTTGACAAGACCAGGGACTTCTGCAGACAAAGGTTGCATAAATCAGGCAGTAACATAAAACAGCAGAGACCTTTTTATTGTCTTTGTACATCTTGTGGAACTCCTTGCTAAAAAGACACCTCAGGACACCAGGTTGAAGGTTGAGCAGCAAACAGATCTTTTCTAGGGGTAATGGGCAAAGTTAAATCAGCAAGGAATAATATGACAAGGATTAGAAAGATAAAAACCCATTGTCCCTCACAGCTCAAGTACATCATGTGATGATGACAACTGTGTGGGACTTACCTGTGTAAGGCTCTTCTACCCGTGGCCCCAAAGGCAGGCTATGTTCTTCATAGGGTGTTGTCTCCATGGATTTCCCCAGTCCATATTGCCTTGCCAATATCAAAAAGACCCCATCAACATCTCACTCTTTGGAGTGAGAAAAAAACCCTCAGTGGCTCTCATCACCTGTTGTTCAGCTTCTACACATGCCTGTACAATCTGCAAGGAGCTGGAGGGTCAGTCTTTTGCATCAATCTCCTCATCTATAAAACATCAATCAAGACCTTTTAGCTCTCCTACCAGTAGGGGGCTAGAGACCTAGTGTAATAAAACAGTGCTGTTGTGATAATTTTCTGTGATGTAGCTATCTCTATTATAATAAAACTTCTAATTTTCACCTAGGATCTATTTTCTGAGTTCCAAGGAGTGGTTGTGATGCGGCATATGTTTGCTTACCTTGCTTAGATGACTGTATACAGGAACACATCATGAAAAGCATGATTCTGGAATAGAAGGGCAGCACAGATTTCACATTTAAATCTAATCTTCAGCCATACTTGGGAAATGTGTTCTATGTTCCAAGAGACATCACTGTAACCTTTAGCCCTATCCCTGGTCTCTTTTTTCCTACCTGAGTTAAATGATTTTAAATGATACTGGCTAGCAATATCCACCAGGCGACGCTAAAGTAATCTGAGATCCTGGGGCACATCGAAGCCCTGATCACACCCCCCCCCGTATCCTAATCCTGCTCCTTTGTAGCTGCAGGCAGGCAGGGAGGACGGCACGAGGCAACCCTGTACCACGGAGAGGCGGTGTGGTCTTCCCAACTCCAGAGAAGCTGGATCAATTTGTTTGTCTAGTGCAACAAAGTCCCCCACCCCTTCCAGCCTGAGCACAGGGTCAGGGTGTAGGTGACAATGATTTTACTGTTACTCCTTTGCCTGCGTGGGCTTTATGGCCGGAGGGTTGTGAAAAGAACGAGTATGTGTGTCTGGCATGCTGAGCGAGGGAGGGAGCTTCAGGCACAGGCGTGATGACAGGAGATGGTGAAATCATTAGCCCAGGATTATAGTGAGAGATGGCGCCTGAGCCACAAGAGCAGAATCTGTATCCAGAGCTTGGGGGTGGTGGGGTTGGGTTTGGGCCCATCTCAACTTCAAACTTTACTGTAGAATTCAGCAAAAAGACACACCAGGCCCAAGGGAGAAAAACCAACATATTCACACATGCTGATTAGCAATAGCAGTGGAGGGGATGCAGAGAAATACCTGCTAAGTACATTAAAAAAAAAATATTAATGAACTCTCCTTTTAATTTTTTACCTTTTTTTTTTTTTTTCCCCTAGTGGGAAATCCCCTCCCCAATTTTATATCAGATATGATACCTTGATTTTCTTCTTGTTGAGACATTCCATCCATCCCTAGTGCAATGAGAAACACAGCTATGCTGTGTGATAAACACAGTGACCCAGCTCTCCAGACACCTCTTTGGAGAGCAAATGTCCAGCCTACCTTGGAAAGGAAAAAATGCCTACCAAGGCAAAGGAAGCTGCAGAGCCAGGGCACTGAAATTCAGCCTCTCTCAGAAACAAAACAAAACAAAACAAAACAAAACAAAACAAAACAAAACAAAACAAAACAAAACAAAACCAACAAACAAGTAAAAATAAAGGTCGCCTTTAGATTACAATTGATATTAGAATTTCCCAGGTTCAGACTTCTTTTAATAAAGGAGCTGAACCAGATTGCTAAAATGAAACTTCCTGGCCCACTGGGGATATTTCACTTTTGGAGTACAATCTTGTTTCAAGCTCCACAGACTTGAATTCTTTTCTAGTAATAGGTCCATATCCTGCTTGAATAAACAGTAGCGAAGGTGGTGGCCAGTTAAAGTTGTGGCTGGTTCTGTGCTTTATGTGTCCATTGCAGTATTTAGGGAAGAGGATTTAGAAGATGGGGTAGTCAGGGGCCAAGGCTTGAACAGTAGTGCAGCACTGGCAAAACATAAAAAAAAAAAGAACTACTCTGCCTTGCCTCATTTGTTGATTTTTTTTTTTAATAATTCCAGTTTAAGATTCTCCTCATTTTATGCCTTTGCAGTGATTGCCTCAGGAAGAGCCATCTAAATAAAAGAAAGTTGGTGCCCTGAAAGCCATCTACGAGACATGAACACTTGTAATATGATGTATTTAATCATTCTTCTGAGCAGAAGTCCATCTTCCTGAGGACAAAGGTCTATGCCAGACAGAGAGCTTTTAAGTGCCTCCTAGGCCATTAAAATGCAGCTGGACTGCAATGAGGATATTATTGCTACAACCATTTCCACCTTGGTCTTTACCTACTGGATAATTGGAGGACATTGATGTTTTGATCTATCACTCAAGCGAATAACCTGTGAATTCAAGAATTGTTATTGCTGCTCAGGACAATCATCCCCATGCACAGAAGCTCTCCCCTAACACCACACACACACACCAGAGGTCACCCAGAGAAGAACATGGGCATAAGGAAATCCTGTAGCAGTCTTTCCTCTGTTCTCACAGTTTCCAGTCACATGGATGGCTTTGTATGTCCTGGCTTTCCATGGATTTCTCCCTCACAAACCAATCCAATCACTTATTGAATTTGGTGTCTTGAGGGAAGGAGTTCCACAGCTGAATGATCTGTTATGAAAGTAAACACCTTTTTTTTTTGGTTTGTTTTAAATGTGCCTACTACAAGTTTAACTTGATACCTACCCAGCCTTTCTTACCCAACATGAGCTGCACACAGGAGAAAAACAATCGTCCATGGGAGTGGGGTCAAATGGGGAGATGATGTATTTTCATAAACTCCAATGGAAAATTTTCCCCATGGTGCTTCTAAGCTGTGATGAGTTCACAGAGTTGCATGGTCTTGGATTTGAGACAGCTCTGCACAGGGGTTTATGTATGTGTGATAATGCATGGGTTGGGCTAGCACAAGAAGATGGCTACTTACACTGTCTTCTAGTAAATCTGTTGTGAGCTTGACCTCCAGGGCATTAGTTTCTACTCTCACCAGAAAGAATCATTTGCTGTTGCTGTTTTTATTTTTTAAGTAAATAAATCAATTCAGCCCAGATTTTTACCTTTTAAAGAGTTGAAATGTAAATGACAACCCAGAGAACCTACAAGAGAGGGAAGATGTGAGAAGACACCTTTGCAGAATACAAAGACATTCATTTTCCAACTGAGCAACTAAGCTTTCAGGTTTTGTGGACTATATGACAGCACTAATTGGCAGGCACTAATTGGCAAATTTAGAAACTAATCCTGCAATGCAGAAGTAAAATAGCCCTTCAGTAATAATCCCTCTTGGAACAAAGACAGGAAATTCAATATCTTTGCAGAGTCCAAAGTTAAACTGGGGCCATGGGTTTAGTGAACAACTCCTCCAGGGCTTGCATTTGTAATCCATAAACAGATTAAGAAAACCCAGTCCTGCAAAATAGCCTCATCACAGTGAATTTTTCCCTTATTTAAATCCTATCTGTATTTGTGTTGTAAAATCTCTGGTAGGAAGAAATCTTCTTGAAATGTAATGTTTTGCTTGACCAAGCAAAGAAGGGAGGAGAAAAAGAGCGAAAGAGAGATTTGTGCCCTGCAAAACAAATAACTGGTAATGTTTGGTTTGTGGGTTGTTTGTTTATTTGTTTGTTTTCCCTAAGAGCCCTTCTAAGTGTTTCTGTGGCTCTGGGAGTCACAGATTGTTTGTACATTCTTCTTTGCTATCAGAGCTCTCTCCCCAGCCACTCTGTTAGAAAATAAAAATATTCTGGATATAGACAAAGAAAATTCCGTGATTGGTGAGAAGCCTAGAGGAGGTAGAGAAAAGAAGAAGAAAGTACTTGTACTGATGTGTCTTCGCTGGGACTGGTCATGATATTCAAGGGAATGGCCTCTAAAGCCATTTTCATGCACAAGTTGCAGACACACCCCTTGTTCTTGTGTTCATATTTTCAAACACATAAAGATCTCATCTTCATAAATATAGCTTATAAAGGTGAAAGATGTATGACTGGGAAAACTGTTGTATCCCTGTTACTGGAAACCATGTCTATAAGTGTAAGTTAAAAAAAAATAATTTAAAAAGTCAACAGAACTGGTATCAAATGGCAAAGAGCCACAGATTTATATGCAGGGATATGTAGAGAATTATACATATTATAGATAGAAGAAAAAGCTTTACCATGAAGCAAAAACTCACCCCTACACTGTTTCAGTACACTATGTAGAATGCTTCCCATCAATCAACTCTGTGAATACCCTTTCCCCAAAGAGTTGCTTTGGCTACCAAGAAGATTGAGAGTGCACTTGGCAAGAATGTTCAAATGCTGTTGTTTTCAACTGAATGGAGAAAAAACTGTTAAAGAACTAATGTCTCTACATTTCTGATAGAAGTTGAACAACTTAAAGTTACTCAAAATACAGGACAAGTCAAGGAAGATCAGACAAAATAAACAGCAACACAAAAAAAAACCCTCAACAAAGTCAAAGAAAATTCTTTTGTCAGGTCACTTTCTAGTTGCCCTCAAAGTCATTCTGTCCTAATGGTGTCTTCTGATGTGCACACCTGTTCAATGGGAACTGTGCTGAGCTCACTAATTCATTTCACAGCATCACTGGTGGGCAGCTATGTGTAACTAAGCCCAGGCCATGTGAATGCAGACACTGGGTTCATCGCTGAGAAAAGACTTTGGGGGTGATGTTTACAATCACACAGAGTTGACTTTCTTTTTTCCTTTTCTTTTCTTTTCTTTTCTTTTCTTTTCTTTTCTTTTCTTTTCTTTTCTTTTCTTTTCTTTTCTTTTCT
>JANIJG010005805.1:0-21787 GCA_024611175.1 Megaceryle torquata
TTTTGACTCGTTTTTGTGTTTTGTTTTTGTGGTGTGTGTTTGTGTTTTTTGTTTTGTGGTTTGTTGTGGGGGGGGGGGGGGGGGGGGGGGTTGGGGTTGTTGTTCCTCGCCAGGCATTTCTGGCTCCTTGAGGTATAGTGATTTTTTGGATGTTATGCTAAATACAGATTTCTGAGAAATGCTTGTGTGTCACACTTGTGCTGTATCTTTTACTGATACTATAAAAGTATTTGCAGAATTTATTTAGTAGTGGTCTTTACAGATTAGACTTGTATTCCTTTTTAAATTGCCAAAGTATTTGATTTTTAATATTAATGCTAAGTGGCTAATTTTAGGTTTCTCTATAATCCAAATACTAAATTCTAATTCTGACCAAGGTAAGACAGCTATGGTGGCTTTGCTCTTTGCTTAGTTACTGAGTATTCTCTGGGCTCTTCATGCTTAAGTGAACATAGAAGTTGTCCCATTTTTCCTTGTCTCTGCTGGACTCAATTTGTGGGATTTTTGCTTTGTTATTAAGTGATAGAGTTGTAGTAGAATTTACTTTCCTGCATCATGGTGTATTAGAAAAAGCTGGTTCTTCTCAAGACAGCAATGAATTCAGGTAGTGGTGTTCCCCTGGACCAGTGCACAAATGGTACTGCAGATCCAGACATGATCCCTCTTTTTTACAGTCCTTTAGTCTTATCTTCTTGGGTATCCATCATTTTAACCTTGTGTTGTAAAAGCCCAGTTGTTTGCCCTAAAGTACAAATCAGAGCAAGATATATCTTGGAAAGTGTTTTTGCTTGGCAGTGTTTTCTTAAATTTCAGAATTAAATGGTGATTTCAGCAGCTAAAAATGGGGAAATGAAACCCTGATTTGGTGCGGGGTTATTTTTGTTTGTGGGTTTTTTGAGGGATGGTGGGTGCAAAAAGTTTTATAAGTCATGGATTGAGGTAGGGAAAGAAAATAATCTTTTCATTATTTACAGCAACATAGATACTGAAAGTAAAAAGGGTATTGCAAATCCGCCCAAGTACCTGTGCATCACAGCAGTTTGGCCTTATGATGCAAGTCTTTCACTTTTTATCCCTTTTCTTAGATATGTAAGTATGGCTACTCAATCAGTGCTCTAAATCTATCAACTTCTGGTTAGGGTTTTTTCAAAATTCCTGGTGAATATAGGATCTTGTTAATGCTGCAGTATTTTCCTCAACACTGCTGGTGTTCTTTCCATTTCTATTCTAAATGGATCAATTCTGAAAGATTAATGTGATCTCTTGTTTACTTTTCACACTTCTCATGGTTTTGGGGAAGGAAAATTTCTGTGCATGGAGCTTGAGGAGGTGTTTGTGGAATTCTGGTCCCTTTCCCATTCTCTTTCAAAATTCTTCAAAAGAAAAGCCAACCCAAAACTAAAAAATGGTTCACAGAAATGTTTTTTATCCCAGACTAGCATGATAGGTAGTTCTGCTGTTTCCTGAGTAAATGAATAAAAATGTCCACAAATAAATGAGTACTTTTAGTTCTGTGATTAAAAATAAATAAAAAGATTAAGCAGTATCTTAGATCTAAATTTTCTCTTAGGCTAGATATATCCTTGGTTACTAATACTAGATCTTTCAGCTTGAGATTCCTCAGGTGAAAGAGCCTATGAGCTTTGTTAAATGTGCAAAGAATCTTTTATGCTGCTTTTTCATTTTAGTAATAACAGATATTTTGAGATTTGCATCTGTCTTTTTTTTTTTAACTTAAAAGGTTAAAAGCTGTATAAATTATTAGCTATTACTCTGAGAATGCCTGTCAAGCGAAGTATTTACCTGTGTAGTATTTAATTCAGGTTTTAACTTCTCCATATACTGTAGACATCTCTTGGAATCAGTGAAATAGGTAGTGTATCAAATGACTGTAATTAAAGGTTAAGAACATTGAGGTTAAATTCTGAACTTTAAAACATTTTTTACAAAGCAAAGTCCTGTGCTAGAGAGATTGATAGCAGTTCGCTCTGGGTATAGGATCTAGGGTACTAAGATCACATTGAAAGTGGTCCCATAGGTTTGTTGGTAAATACTTAGTTAATGTATAAAGATCCTTGAAAATTCCCAGAAATAGCTTTTAGGATAGTGGCTAAAAAGCTCATTAGCATACAGTAAATAGAAGACCTCTAAAAGATGAGGGTTTTTTTTCTTTGCATCTTTATTTACAGGTAAACAAAACAGCTGAGCTAAGCTGTCTTCTTTTGGATCATGCTTATGGAACAGAAATAGTTCACTAAAATACATTAATGGTACATGTAGTTTTCCCTGAAGCTCTAGGAATGTCATTAGAACTGGTTTTGAGTTTTGCACTGTTTAAATCAGAGATTTAGTATTTTTCTGACTGTACCAAAGCAAACCCTCAGTGCAAAGGCATTCAGGTTGCCTACACATACAGATTTTTCTTAGTGGAGTAATATAGATCTCATTTAAATCTTGATAGTTTTTACTTAGAAGAAACTGCAGCTGAGACCACGTGTAGACTTGAGGTTTTTCATGTGTGCCTCAGATCAACTGAGCTGTAATAGAGCATCTTCTTAAACTTTTTTTTTAAACCAATTTTAAGTAAGCTTTGAATAAGCAGCTTGTTCTTGGCATCAGTTTATGGTGAGTTTCAGTTTTTCCCCGGTAAGATAACATATTTGATAATTAAAAGTTGCTTATCACTAAAGAAGAGATGTTAACTCAAGAGTTTTCTAATAGCAAGCATTTCAAATGAGAGTTTTAATTTTTGTGCAGTCAGGTCTACATATTCTGGAGCTTTACAGTTTCCTCGGGATGGAGGGCCCAGTCTTGGGGAGCCTGGGGCTTACCAGCTGCATGCAGGCTATTCCAGATGCTCCTGCTGCTGAAAGGGGGGGGAGGGGGGGTGTCTGTATTTCAATTACTTGACTTACTAATTTGTAACTCAGTCAGCTCAGCTGATGCCATGTAAGATACTCATGTTCTGCAGCCTGGTTGCTCATTAGCTACAGCTTGTACATCTGACTTGTAAATGTGATTTTAAAATATGGGCATTCCCTTAATATTTTTACCTGTCAGTGCAATGTTAGTTGTCTATTATCGGATATTTTACTCTATGAAAATCTTACTATTGGTATATGACAGCAAGGTCTGCTTCCTCAAGGTTCTTGGGATAAGGCTGATGCCAATTTTCAGTTATTGTGACACAAAAGAAGTGCAAACCCTCATATCTTTGTAATTTGTATACCTGTATCTCTTGAATTTGG
The DNA here is from genome assembly GCA_024611175.1 of Megaceryle torquata. Lineage (NCBI taxonomy): Eukaryota > Metazoa > Chordata > Aves > Coraciiformes > Cerylidae > Megaceryle > Megaceryle torquata. The sequence continues at coordinate 3,249 of JANIJG010005805.1, forward strand.
GAGTTTTCCATTGAATTAATCTTCGAGTTTAAGTATTAGTAATTTTTTTTCCTTATTTCATTGGGTATCTGTAGTAGTGGGATCAGTAGTGTTTTCTAAACAAACTGGTAGGTAATGTACAAGCATGTATATAGTAGAGTGCATTGTAAGAAACACATTTACATATGGTATTAAAATGTTTTGCCTTTATATCGTGTCTTTCACAAATGCAGGTAAAATTGTACAAACTTACAGATGGATTAGTGCAACTTCTGTAGCTCTAAGAAAACGTATCCTGATGTAGATATCAGTAGATGCTCATATTTATGGAAGGTCAAGATTTAAATTTGTCTCCTCATCCTGTTTGCACTTTGATTGCAATTAACATCATCCCTTAATTAAAGCATTGGCTGTGGAGGGTACCCTTGAGAGTGATAGTGCATTGTGATGCAGCAGTGTAAGTTGCATTAGATAGCTAAAATGAATGTTTTTCTCCAGCCTAATGGCTTGTCAAAATATATTGCTACCTTATCAGTTCAGGCAAGAAAGAAATTGAAGATATTAAAACTTATCCTACTTTTGGCATGTCTTGGTTAGACAAATTTGTGAAGCTTGATAAAATACTTGAGCTGTACTTTCCATCTGATCCCATAGAAATGGATCTTCTCTTGATGACCGAAATGTCACAATTGTCTTCCCTGCTTGTGCCAGCTAGCCAAGGAGTTTAAAAATCTTTCTGTAACTATTATAGCCACCTGGGGTTGCTCTTTTCTTTGCAATTAAAACAAGCCCAAAGTTGTTAGTATTTTTTCAGATTTGAGAATGGAGGACTCCTATGGTAACATCCAGAGACTTCCATTAAAATTGTACAGCACTTTGTGCAGCAAAGCTTTGACATAATCTAAAGATACTGTTTGTTCTACATTGTCTATTTATACTTGGTTGACCTAAAATAGATAGGAAAAAGGTTGTTCATGCTAGAAAATATCCACACCCAGTTACAGTGGATAGTAGCAATTTCTTTGAAACATTATTTCAAAAACCCAGTGCTTACTCATTTTCACCCTATTCTGTTTTCAAGTAATAGTCAAATCCTCCAGACATGTCTGGTAACCACAATGTTTGCCTTAAACTCAAGTTCCTTGCAGGTCTCCACTGACAAAGTTGAGCTTTATAAAAACTACTAAAATTAGCCAGCCCTTTCCTGCTGATCTCATAATATTGGAATAGACTCTCTTAAATGGTGTGGTTTTAAAATTCAGTACGAATCTAATAGAGCACACTTTGTTAAGATAATTGGATATGGTGCTTTCAGAAACTGCACCTTTATTTGCTTGTTGAGTTTTCTTTAGACTTCTGTCAGTAGTAGGGTAATAAGGTGGGAAAACATACAATGTAGAATGCAAAAGGCTTTAAAAAGAACTTCTGCCATAAACTTGCCCTCTGTATAAGGAACTATCACTAGGAAGTATTTGCTGGAGACTTAAACAGTGTGTGTGGTACTTTACCAGGTCTGGTTCAGTTGGGTATTTTTAATAACTGGTCTTTATTTAAAATAAAGACATGTTTTCATTTACAGAATTTCTTAGTTGTAGATCAATATTTGGGTTTCTTTTAAATGTGAGGGGACTCTGGCAAGCCAATTGCAGAAGATCCCCATTTTGAAACATTCAGTCTGTAGATCTGATGCCAAGTCCTTCTGATTTTGTTTATATGAACCACCCACCTTTTGTAGCCACAGACCAAGTCTAAAGTGAGCATCTAAAAATCAGTGTTAAAAGAATTTTTCAGATCTGATATTTTAGTAGATGAGATCTCCACAAAGCAAGTGCAGAAACTCATCTATTCACAGGGCTTGGGTTTCAAACAGCATATAGTGGAGCACACTAACTTTGCAATATAAATAATAATAAAATCACAAGATAGGTTTAAGTCATATTTTTTATTGAACTGTAGTACTCTTATTTTTGGCCTTTTAATGGCCAATTTCAAACCTCTGATCTGAAAACTTTGGAAACCTGAACATTTTGACCTAGACAGACTGGAGAGTTGGGCAGGTAGAAATTTAATGAAATATAACAAGGACAAATTTAAAGTCTTGTATCTGGGAAAGAACAACCCAGGTACCAGCATCGGGGAAAGTTCTGCAAGTCCTGGTGAAGAGCTGATGACTGAGCCATCAATGTGCCCTTGTGCCCCCCCCCCCCATCCCTATGAGGCTGCATCTAGAATATAGTGTCCAGTTCTGGGCCCCTCAGTTCAGGAAGGACAGGGAGCTGCTTGAGAGAGTCCAGTGCAGAGCTGCAGAGATGATTATGGGAGTGGAACATCTCCCTGCTGCTGAGGAAAGGCTGAGGGAGCTGGGTCTCTTTAGCTTGGAGGAGACTGAGGGGTGACCTCATTAATGTTTATAAATATGTAAAGGGCAAGTGTCAGGAGGATGGAGCCAGGCTCTTCTCAGGGACTTCCAATGATATAACAAGGGCAATGGGTGCAAGCTGGAACAATGGAGATTCTATGTGTCATGAGGGTGACAGAACTGGAACAGGCTGCCCAGGGAGGTTGTGGAGTCTCCTCTGGAGACATTCCAAACCCACCTGGATGCATTCCTGTGTGACCTAATCTAGGTGATCCTGCTCTGGCACAGGGGTTGGACTAGATGATCTTTCAAGGTTCCTTCCAACCCCTAACATTCTGTGATTCTGTTTTTGTAGGGTTCCATGTCTGGAAGTAAAATTTCTCCTGGCTGGTGGTGGTAATGCCGCTTTACATCTCAGAATTTGAGCTGTCACTATGGTAGCAGACATGTTTTGTAGTAGGATGTAAGTCCTTGGGTATGAGCATATTCAAGGTCTGTCAGGTCTGTCTCTATTTTTTTTTTTTTTTTTTTTTATGGTCTTTGACAGCTTAAGCTGAAGTTTGTGGATGTTAGATGCACCCTCGCACAGTTAGCGGGTGGGTAAAGAGCCCAGCTCCACTAGGCGTTAAGTTTCTGGTGGCTTTAAAGCATGTTCATGCTCTCTCTTCTGCTCAAAAGTAATTTCAAGTTCTGAGTATTTTTCTCAGATGAGAGGTGTGGTGATGTGATAAGAAAGTTTCCTATTAAAATTATAATGCATCAGTATCACAAATGGCTGGAATTAGTAATTACAATACAAAGACAGTCTTTTGTGAGAACTACAACCTTGCATTAAAAGTTTAAATTTAAACCACCACCAAAACTTTTATTTTTCATCCCAAGTTCCATTCTTTTAGGTGGAATCATTTTAGATACTGGTTAGCAAAAAATAATTAGTGGTGAGGGAGTGATGGTGGGGGGGTTCTGCTGCTTTTTGAAATACAGAAGTCATGCTTGCATTGGTATAGAAACATCTTGTGCAGGAGCTATGTGGTCAATCTACAAGAAGTAATTACATGTAATGTGGTGCTTAATGGGACTCTACATTTGCGTTCTTCTAACAGTATGCTGGTAGTCTATTGAAATACATGACTGGTTTTTTTTGGCAGCCTTGGACTTCTAACAATTTATGCCTTCCTTTCTAGGGCACAAAATTATGGATAATAATGGAATACTTGGGTGGAGGGTCAGCTCTGGATCTTGTAAGTGTGTTTTTTCAGTTTATGTGGGGTTTTTATTGTTTTGGGTTGCTTTGTTGTGTGTGTGTGTTTGGGTTTTTTTTTAATTATAAGTACTAGTGAACCTTATTTCACTGTGCTTTCCTGTTTCTCTAAGATCTAGACCCAGGAGACATTACTGATATAGTGTAATGCTCCAAAAAGTGTAAATTTGAAGGGTAGATCTGTTATATTGAATTGATGTTGATTTTTTTGGTGCATGGTGGGGTTGTTTTGTTGGGTTTGTTTGTTTGTTGTTTGTTTGTTTGGTTGGTTTGTTTTGGGTTTTTTGGGGGGGAGTTTGGGTCATCTGTACCCTCCCCCCAGCATAATTCATTACACTTTGAATAAAAAATGTTTCCTTTTGAGACTGGGTCTCTGGAATTAACAGTGCCCACTGAGTACAGTTAATTTTGTCTGGTTAAAAGAGGTTGGGTTTTCCATTTTCAGGTTAAGCATGAAAGTGCCTCTTACTTAAGGTAGTGTAGCATTTACGAAGATGTAGCTTAGAGAGTGCAAGAGCACAGTCCACAGTACATGGATGTGGTTTCCCCACGCTCAGTACAGCTCTGCCTTGGCTGTAAAACCTGAGAGACCCACCCTTCCTGTGAGATAATAGAACTCAGTCTTTGTGTGATTCTGGAGGAAAAATATCTTGTCTTCAGTAATGCAGGGTGGTGTTAATTATATATTTGCTAACAGTGGTCCTGTCTGCAAGAGTTAAAGTATGTGCTTAACTTCACAAGTCTAAACTTATTTATGAAATTACAGGAACTCAGCAATGGGAATACAAAATTATAGCAATTACATGTAGTGTGTGGTAGTTTGTAACTCCAGAACTTAGTCCCTTTGAGAAAAGGGCTGTGAGATACTTAAAATTTTGAGCAATTGATAGTCTCGTGTGCAGTGTCAGAAATAGTGAAATAGCTTTTACTGGTGACAGCTGAAACCATTCGGCCTTTAGAACAATAAAACTTTTAAGTTTTGCATCATTTGCCACACTTTGCCATACCATAATATTGTGGTGTTCTCTGTTTCAGTGCTGTGTTGTTGGTATTTTTTATAGCAAAATCACTTGCCATAATTGTTTTTTGTTTTATTAATGTAGCTTTCTAATGTGCAGAGTTCGTGCTTATTTCTTACTAGCAGCTTTATAGTAGCACATTATGTTCTTGATGTAAAAGAAAACATTGAACCAAAAATGCTGGAACAAGAAAAAATCCATCCTAAATTAAAAAATCACAGTCAATAAATTATTTTTAAATAAACAGAGTTTCTTAATTCACTTAATCTAAAATGCAAAATTCAGTCTGCCATGTTTGCTGTCTAGAGGAAACTATTAATTTTTTGGAAAGTCACCTTAACACAACAACAGTATACACAAGAAAAGCAACAGCATTTTCAGTACATTATCCATAGAGAAGTGAGGATCCTCCTTTCAATGGCACCTCTTTCTGATAGAATGGTGACATACTTCATTGAATATTTAATGAATTCTGCTAGTTCCTTACCTTAGAAAAAAGCTTTCAAGTTTAAGATTTAATTAAGCCAATATCAAGGCAAAAATCTGATACAATACTAAAATTGTTTTCATGTTTCTTTTCTCTGAAGTTGCGTGCTGGCCCATTTGATGAGTTCCAGATAGCTACCATGCTAAAGGAAATCCTGAAAGGTCTTGACTACCTACATTCAGAGAAGAAAATTCACAGGGACATAAAAGGTGCATGACACTTTAAATGTTACTTTGTTAAAGCCTTTTAAAATGGTAAGAGTAGCGTTCTAATTTAGATATTATGTTATTTCCCCTTGGCAGCTGCCAATGTCTTGTTATCGGAACAAGGTGATGTTAAGCTTGCTGATTTTGGAGTTGCTGGGCAGCTGACAGACACACAGATTAAGAGGAATACCTTTGTTGGAACTCCGTTTTGGATGGCCCCTGAAGTTATTCAGCAGTCAGCATATGATTCAAAAGTAAGTATGAGTGTAGATCTTCTTTCCTTCCTATCTGTAGATCCAAGAGAAATTACTTTGATTTTTATGGCTTTAGCTCCATCATTGTGGAGGAAAAAAAAGTAGATTTCAAATTAAAGGCTTTCAAATTAAAAACTAATAGTGCAATTAAATTGTTTTTCTACAGTGTTACATGCCACTGTACTCAAGATACAAGACTCATGTAAACTCACCAAGTAAATTGATGCTTTCATGTTAAGATTCTTTCAGAGAAACTCCCTGAATGTTTTGTATTGTGGGTGGGTTGGTTTCTTTTTAATTCCAATTCAGTGTTTCACACTAATTCAAACAGAAATTAGAATGCCATCAGAATGTACCAGCTTATTTAAATTTCAGCCACCATCTTGGCTTTACTTTCTTCACGGATTTTTATAAACAGTTCTGAATATAATTTCTTTAATGGTATTTCTGAGGAGCTGTTCAATGCTGAAAATTTTAGCACAGGTGACTGGTCTTGAGAAGGAAAAAAGTAACTTGAACTGCAGGATGGGTAGCTGTGGTAGTATCTTGTACATTTGTTTGTCATGGGAGCTGTTGATGGATGACTCGCTGCAAAGGAAAGTTTCCCCATATGAACTAGCAGTAGAAAAGCAGACCTCCTTCTTGTCTTTCCAAGGATTGGGAATTGCTGCTAGGAATGATAAGGAGGGAACAGTGTCCTCTTCTCCTGTATGTAGAACCACAAGATGACCTAGAGTTTGTGGTTAATGAAATGGCAGTGTACTTCAGTGTTGGCATTGTACTTCCTACACTCCTTAAACAGGAGCAGGAAGTCTGAAAAGCTTGGTATATGCAGAGGAATACTTTCATACTGATTTTTCTAAAATAGTAACTGCACATAAAGAAAAGACTGCTAAATATCTGAGATGTCCTAAAGATGGTCACACTCCAGGAGACTTTCCCAGGATCCTGTAAAGGAATTTGTGTACATGTCGCAGGGGTCCTTGGTGATAAGGAAGAGTATGTTGTACTTCTAATGTTTAGGGTTTCAGTGGTGCAACTGTAATGTGCTCCCTAGGGCATTTTGGAAAAGCACTCTACCCCAATTAAAAAATTTGTGTTGTCCAGTTGAAGTGAGAATAATTCCTCTTCTGTTTGTTCTGTGCGTAAATCAGGTGTACCACTGCTTCATTGGCATTCTCCCAGCAACCTTTGCTTTTGCCTTCCCTATCTCCTCAAGAGCTGTGTTGCAAGAGCAACATACTCTCCCTTTTCTTTCCATCCCCAAAGCCTGTTGCAAAAGCACAAAAGATGCATACCTTTGGTAGGACAGGTGAAGGGGTTTGGACAGGATACACTTCAATTTCTAGACTAATGCTGATGTATTATATTTTGTCATCTGGACTGAATGTTAACCTTTCTCCTTGTCTCCCTACTTCAGAATGACAGAAAATAAAATGAGAATTCATTCATTTCTGTAGTGGCAGAGATTTACAAGCCTTATCTCTTTCAAAACATTTTGCTCCAATATACAATTGTTGGTTATGAGATTTCAGTAATAAACAATGATCTAGTTTAATTCTTCAGTGTTAAGTACTGATACAGTAGTTCTTGTGAACAGGAAAGATGTAACTCTTGTTTACTCTATGGGCAACTTTGATATATAACTTTAGTGCCAAGTGTAGTCAAGCATTGGCAGACACATTTTAATGAGAATTGCTTTTACTGACCTTAATCACTATTGTAGCTCACCTAGAAAGTTGCAAGTAATGTATATTTCACTTGGAAGCAATGTCTAACTAGGAGAAGAATTTTATAGTTCATAATATGAACTTAAAACCTCCAGGGATAGGAGATTTTAAAGCCAAGCTGGATGGGGCTCTGAGCAACCTGATCTAGTGGAAGGTGTCCCTGCCCATGGCAGGGGGGGTTGGGAATAGATGATCTTTAAGGTCCCTTCCAACCCTGACAATTCTATGATTCTATAATAATATATTTTGATTTGTTTACCTTTAGTTAAAATAAAGACCCCTCCATTATTCTTCAGAAACATACACTGTGAACTTAGTGTTTCAGGTCTAGCTAGTTGATAACTTTCTAGCTAAATTTGTTAAGCAGTCTTTTAGGAAAGAGGTTAAGTGATCAACTACTGGATTTGATTCAACTCTCTGCCTTGTTCCTTTAGAATGAGATGTTAAACAAGGTTGAATACTTCAGTGCATCTACAATTAAAAAGCAACATCAACCATGCAGTTTTTCTATCTAAACAGAAGAGATTAATGTTTCTGAAGCTTTTTTTTCCAAAAGAATGTGTATTTAAATGCATGTTTAACTTGCTGACTGTTATAACAGTGACAGTGATGTTGTAGATGTTTGTCAATAAAAACTGATTAAGTCAGCCAGGCCGTTGGGAATTACAGCCATCAAGTACTACAAGGGAATCTGTGCATTATCTACTTTCACTAAAATAAATTTTATTATATACATGCAGTATATGTCAATATTTCAGTTATTTAATTATACTTGGTCACGATAGCCCTTACTTTTGTACTACAAGTAACTTCTCCCTTTCTCAGGCTGACATCTGGTCGTTGGGAATCACTGCTATTGAACTAGCCAAAGGAGAGCCTCCCAACTCTGATATGCATCCGATGAGAGTTCTTTTTCTCATTCCAAAAAACAATCCTCCAACATTATTAGGAGAATTCAGTAAACCTTTTAAAGAATTCATTGATGCATGTCTGAATAAGGATCCAACATTTGTGAGTAGATATTTATGTGTGTTTTGCGTGTGTATAGATGTTTTCATTTTGTTTCTCATGCTTGGGAAGTGTTTTCTGATGTAGTGCCCCATGGTTGATTGAAGTAATTTTAGAGACTGAATGGTAGTGGTGCTTTTTAATAGCTGTCTCTGTAAGAAACAGTGGCAGAGGCAGCTTCCTGAAATTCAGTCAAACCTAGATTAATGTCAGAAGAGAAGCTTTAACAGAGGAGAGAATCAGCTCTCTTTCTCCAGCAGAACTTTTCTTGTCTGACTGAATTCTGCTTACAAGGAAATGCTGCATTGGAGAATTTTGATTAGTCATTTTCCTGGGTGTGTACCTTCCAGCATGGTATAAGCAGTACAGTCTGTGTGTGACTTGGTCGTATTTTTAATAGTGCTTGTAAATGTGGATTGCTGGCTTTTCTTCACTTCCTGTTTCACTATTTTCCTGATACTATATGAGTTGGCTCTTGAGGTCAGTTGTCTTACTAAGTCTCCCCTATTAACATTTTAAAATCATGTAATGTTAGCATAACATTAAATGTTTCGAGTGTTTCTTGCAGCGTCCTACTGCAAAAGAACTTCTGAAGCACAAATTCATTATGAAAAATGCCAAGAAGACATCTTATCTGACAGAACTGATTGATAGGTTTAAGAGATGGAAAGCAGAGGGACATAGTAGTGATGAAAGTGATTCCGATGGTTCAGATTCGTAAGTGTATTTTCAGTTTAGTCTCTCTTGCTTTGTGGTTTTGGTTGTGGGGTTTTTTTTATTTTTATTTTTTTTAATAAAGTTACTAAACTACCTTTGCAGGTTTTCTTTTTGTAATTAACTCCTCTTCTGTACCCTCTGTCTTTGTTTTTCATTGGCTTCTTTCAAGGAAAACTTGTGTATGAACCTAAAGACTAATACATAAGTCAAGCTATGCGCTCGTTAGCTCTTTAAACTTTCTCTCTCTGAACTCAATTTCAGTTCTGTTTAAGTGCTCTGTATTTCCTAGTCTGAGGCTAGTGGTTATACTAAAAAACAATGAATCATAATTAGAAATATTGCAGAGCAAGGTTGAGGTGTATGAAGAAGTTTGCACAGTACCTGTGGAACAACATACATTCTGTAAGTCCCTTGCTTTTCTGGATATCAGATAACTGTTTCAAATGGGATGCTATGGGAGAAGGTAAGCTTTATGGGTAGATAACAGCTTCTGTTTGCCTTGATCATATTTCAATTTATTCAGCCTCTGAAGTTGTTGTTTTTGTTTTTTTTTTTAAAGTTCAGTAATTTTTCAATACATGTTTTTCCTCTTATTTTAAGGAATACAGAACTAATCCTTATAGATTTATTATGTATTTGGGTTGCCTCTGCTTGCTTAGCATTATGTTGTAGCTGGTATTATGTACATCGTATCCTTTTTCTTCAGGGAGTCCAGTAACAAAGAAAATAACTCTCATCCAGAGTGGAGCTTTACTACAGTTAGAAAGAAGCCAGATGCAAAGAAGCTACAGAATGGGACGGTATGTAGAGTCTGAAGAGTTCTTCTTTCAAAGTGCTGAAGGCAATTTAAAGAGAATAGCGATAAAACTCAGTAATTATTCACTTATCGTAAGAACTGACTCTCTTTTTGTAGTTCAAGAGATGATGCTTGTTAGTGATATTTCCTATGCCAGTGTCAGCTCTAAATGCAAAAAATACTGCATTCTAATAGATCGACACCTGCTCATAGATAAGTGAATTTTAAAGACTAGAGAGGAAAAAATGAGCTGTTTTTCTGACAATATAGGGCATTATTTCAGTCATGTCATCAGGTGTCTGTTTCCACATCACCTAATGTATGTTGATGTACTGTGTCTTTACTGTTGCTGCAAATGCATTTCCAGGACTCTGTTGAATGTAACTGAACTTTCAGAATTCTATGTGCTGTGGTAAGGGCAGCATGTGTGTTGTATAGGAATATGCTAATGTAATCCTTATTTGTTAACTTTTAGGATCAGGATCTTGTTAAAACCCTAAGTTGTTTAACTATGATAATCACCCCTGTGTTTGCTGAGGTAAGTCTTGACTTAAACTCCTTAGAAAGGATTACCCAAGTATCTGGTAACTTCTACAAGTTTTATCTGTTTTGGTTCAGCTCAAACAGCAGGACACAAATAATGCTAGCAGAAAGAAAGCAATCGAGGAACTTGAGAAAAGCATCAATATGGCAGAAGCAACATGTCCAGGGATCACAGATAAGATGGTGAAGAAACTTATGGAGAAATTTCAGAAGTAAGTTAAGGAGATTTTTCTATGCATTGTTGTTTGGGGATATTTTTTTGTGTTGTGGGTTTTTTTGGTTTTGGGTTTTTTTTTTTTTAATACTTAAAAAAATATTCATGGTCAGGAGAAGTTAGTTGACACTGAACTTCATATGTTGTGTAAATGAGTAGTTTAGTGATGAGTGAAAAATCTGCTATGTCTAGTGCTTTAAACTTTTAGATTTGGTAGATAGATTTGGTAGATAGATACACGTAACACTTTGGAGCTTTTTAGGGAATATTTTCTTGAGAATGCCCCCTCTGGTGTTTTTTTCCTATGAACTTTGAGATGAAGGCATGTACTAGTTTAGTAATGCAAAAACAATTGTGCTGTTTGCAGATCTGAAACGATAGAATTAAACTTCTTCCTTGTGGGTTTTTTTTTTGGTAGATTTTCTGTTAATGACTCATCCTAAGAAACTTCACGTAACTGACTGCTGTTTCGTACGGACCCAGTGAAACCCACCAAAACTACTTCAAGCTTGGCAGTGCTTAGCTCATGAGCTCCTTGTGCCTTTTGGATCTTTGCAACATATTGATGGTGATTGAGGATTTGAAAGAACCTACTCAACTATTTTGTGGCAGTGCACATGGTTTTATATTTTCAGGAAATTATTTTGTAAAGAACAACTTTTAATATTGTAGTTTCACCTGTTTAATCTGATAAATGTTGAGGTGCAGTTTTGCTTTTAGAAATAACCATTACTTTAGTTAATAGAAAGTGAAAGTACAGTATGTTTTGATGCTGTTTTGTTCCTGTACACGGGGATGTACAGTTCTTTTGTATTCATGAGTTAAACTTTTGTAAATCACTAACAAGCTTCAGAGAAAATAGCTTTTTCACAAGCGTATTCAAAACATGTAACGTAGTGGCAAGGGTATTGCTGTAGCACCTGCTTCAACCAGCATATAATTATCATGCCCTGAAAAATAAACCTGCAACAGTATCTGTTATAATTCTAAATTGGTACAGTATTTTAGGCAGCTCTATGATTAAATATATTTGAGAGCAATATGTCAATAGTTTGCAGGTGATATGTAGCAACAGGTATATCCTGATGTACAGTATATGTGTTACCTTTTAGAACAGGTTTTGAAGTAGTAATTAAATCTTATATCATCATGGTAGGAAAATTTAGAGCAATACAGTTGAGGGGGTGGGGCTTTTGGCAATAATGGACAAAACCTGAAGTCCAATTTAACTTAATTTAATTTTTTTCCTCTGAGTATACATGCCTGGGTGGAAGGGAGCCAGAGAAGCCGAGCGTCGCATGATACATACCTCACAAGCAGGTATAAGTGTAACACCAGCGGTCTGTGTGGTGGTGTTGTTTCTCCTGTAAGATATTTATACACATTTTCATTCTTAAATACATACAGTACATCAACATAATTTGTTTATAATTTTCTGAAAGTGTATTTTAAATATGTATTTACCAGTTAATATGCAAATAACTGAGTTATAGATATTCTTTCACAAAAAGGTAGTACTGTGCAGTACAGAGTGATTTTTTTATTATTATTTTTATTATTTTTTTTTCCTAAAAAGTAGTTAAGACTATAAAGTTACTTTCAGTTATATATTTATGGTACTGCTAGATGGGTAATCTCTTCTGGTTTGGTTGTGTGGGGTTTTTTTTTTTGGTTTGGGATTTTTTGTTTGTTTGTTTTGTTTTTTCCCTTTTTCAACCCAGTATGTATATTATGCTGAAGTTTTGAACTGGGATTGTTTTTCAGTACTTAGCTGTGGAACTGTTGGTGTAAATTTATTTTTGATAAAGGCTGGGTGTGTTTATTTTATGGTTCAGACCTGCACATTTTGTTTTTGCACAAAAGTCATTTTAAAGAATCTGAAATAGATCTGCCAAATATTGAAAAAGTAATGGTGTGCAAGTAAATACTGCATTTTCAGTCATGTTGCCATTACATCCTTTTTATATAAAGGACACTTGTGAGAGATGGTGGTTAGATATGCCAAGGACAATTATTTTCAATGGTGCCTACACTGTAAAAAAATTACTTTTAACTCCTTGTTTTAATTTTAAAAAAAATGTTTCTGTTTAAAACTTTCATCTGCTATATAAGTGAAATTCAATTAGAATTTATATCTGAGAAAAAAGTCTGGAAATAGTTTTTGAAAACAATAATGTTATGGATTAAATAAATATTTTTATAAATGTAAAAGCAGCAAAAGTTGTAAATACAGTTGATCTGAAGCTTTACAAAATAACTGCATCACAGAAACAAATTGTAGTGCTCCTCTAGCTTCTGTAGTTGTTAGTCTTGTAAATCTGTTTATAGATGAAGCTTATTTCAATGTTTTGGGGGGTTTTAAATGGTTTTAAAATAAATATTTAAGTTCTGTAAACTTTCATGAGCTTGTTCTGTTGTGCATTTTATTTTGGATTTTAGTAGAAGTGTGGAGGTGTAGATATGCCTCTTACAAACTTGTGTTCTAGTTCGAGAAAGGTGTGTTCCTTGCAGAGTTGCATGGTTGCTTTGAAAAGTTTTGGGTCCCCCCCATGCTGTTCTTGTCTGGAGGACACCTGCCAGCTGCTGTGCCACAAGGGCATGGATGGAGCAGCCCCAGGGTTCACTGTGATTCCATTCCTAAAGAGGAGTCTTCGGGATCTGTGTGCTCAGATGGACATGCATGACCAGTGGCAACGTGGTAGAGATGTCAGAACACTCTGACTTCACTGTAAACTTGGCATTGTGGAGTGAAGGTACAGAAAGGCCTATGCCATTGTTACCTCGGCTTTCACATCAGCATTCTTGACCCAAATCTCATTTTAAAGAGCTCCATACAAATTTCTCAGAACGGAAAACATGTTCTTACTTCTGTGTCACTTCCCTTAAGGTGTTCTTTTTATGTGGGAGACCGAGGGGGAGAGATGATGGGAATTCCTCCTGAATTTTGTAACTGGTGTCTGTACCCTATGGACACAGGGTCTTTAATCTATGCAACTCTATAAACAATTCTGGGTAGGTAGGGTTAGTGAATTATTTGGGAAATTGGAACCTGTCCTATTTGTGAGATGACTAACAAGTTGCTGAACTATGGTGCCTCTTCTTTTCCTGTGAAATGGGTGGGATGTATACCTACCTCATAGGACAGCGTGGGGAAAAACTCATCCACGTGTGCGTAATACAGCCGTGTTCTCTTATAGCACAGTCCATTCAAAAAGGGGTTTTTTACTGTACTGCATATGGCATTTCTGCACCTAAAGTCTCTGTGCATCCTAAGACTATAACACTTCAGAATGGATGTCTGTATTACTAGTTTCCAGAGAACAGTTTTCTTCCCCCCTGCCATGTGTTATTGATGAACTGTATAACTTCATCAGCACTCTTCCCTTGCTGGCAGATAGCTAAAGGAAAGACAGATCAAAATATTCATGCAGGAACTATCTCCTTGCTTGTTGGGTTTGTTAAGTTACCAACTGTAGATTGAGGAGAATTGATACTGACATAGTCTTATCAAAGTAGTCTGAATCACAGAATAGAGAAGTGGGTGTGTTTGGGGTAGGTGAGTGTTTTCAGTGTACCATTCTCCCAACCCTTGGTCTCCAACTCCTCTCCTACGCTTCTGTACAGTAAGCATGTACTATCATAAACACCTGGTCTTGCATTCAATCGGATGTCTATAGCTGAATAGGAAAGTATGTAGGTTCTTAATGTATTTGCACAGTTTAACAATTGTTAAAGGTCTGATTTTTATCACGCTGTTTGGACTTAACACTGGAATAAAATTATTTTCCTCTTTGCAAAGTGTTAGTGGTATGTATGTTGGCTTGTCTTGTTTCACATTTGTCCAATAAATGAAATAACACAAAGCTGAGGTGGATTATACACAAACCTCTTTTAGTGCTTCTTCCAAGTGAAGTTTTTTGTGTACTGTGTACATTTCACTGCCTTTTACATCCTAACATCCCTCTCTACATCATGCTTCTGAATTTCAAGGTTATCTTCCTCTTTAAGTGATGTATTTTATATGAACCCATTACTTCAGTCCAAATGCACCAAGCAGATTATCTTCTGACACTGCTCTGCCCTTTAATAATCCTTACTTCTGTAAGGACTACAAAAGTTTATATTTTCTGTAGTACTGTCTGTCATCAGCAGACCAAAGCCTTCCCTCCCTTCTCCTCCTCCTCCTCCTTTTCTATCCTTGAGAAACACAAATAGAGGTTTGTACCTCTTTTGGGTGAAGGGGGGCTGAGCAAGGAGCAAGGGCAAGGATTTACTCAAGGGTTATTTTAATTGTTCCTTGACACATGAGCCACTGCTTACTGGGATTGCTCCTTTATTTTAGTCAGTCCCCACAAAGCTGTTTTACGCAATGAATGTAGCCTGAAGATGTTAATTTCTGTCACTCAAGAGCTGCTCTGTTCCTCTGCTATTGTTGATCGTGAATTAGGATGTGCTAAGGCACAGTGCACACACTGTGTTCAAGTGCTCTCCAGTCAGTGGAAAAATCCAAAAATAGTCCTTGCTTTTCCTCAAGGCTGTCTCCCAGCAGAGTCCTGAATGCCAGAGCTGGCACCTCCTGGAAATTTGGGCAGTGTGGTGTTGTATGGACCCCTCTCAGGGGAACTGTGTGTCTGTGGTGGGACATGTTGAAGGTAAAGCTGACCTGGGCCAGCCTTCACCTGTGTTCACATGATTTCAGGAGCTAACAGTGATTGTAGGGTTGCCCATGTTCTTAACATATAACCCTTGAAGGGGTGTTCCCTCATGCCTTTTCTTGGGCAACTAGCTAAAGAAGGTGGTTGTTTTCAGCAGCATTCAGGGGTCTCTGGGACTCTCCCCAGTTGCTGAGACAGTGAAGGCACAGAGGGAGGCACAAGCAACTGCAGGAGAGGGGAAACCAGCCTGGCAGCTCCATGGAGCAAGGAGGACTGCCTAGGAATGGGGAAGGGTAGAGGAAGGTGAGCTGGGGGTGCCTGCAGGGGTAGGGGTGCAGACTTTACAGGGCAGAAGGAGAAACCCAAAACTGGTGTGAGCAACTGATTTTTATTGTCCAGCTTCTAAAGCCAAAGATATCCATATGCAGGGTGAGCAGTACCCATAAACCCAGTTCTTATAATTTAATCTATTTTGGGGGTTTTTTTGGCCTAGCTTCCTTGTTTCTGAAATCCATTGTAGCAGGTTGCAGTGGTTCTCAACTGTGGATTTACTGGCTTGTCTCATTACAGTCACATCCTACAGCTACTTTTAGAGTTCTTAAACGTAACCAGATCCTCCTCTATAAACTTACATAGATGTCATAATTCTCCATTTTTTTGAGTAGATTCCATGTAGATTTAGGGTAATAATAAGATTTTTGTAATAAAAATACTTCTAAGAAGTATTTTTATACTTTTTCCCTTTAAGAGAGCAGTGGATGTATCAGGAGTCCTCCTGGATGGTGAGCAGTGCCATCTTCTCCTGTATATCTAGAAACAGCCCTGGAAAAATAACGTTGCACCCATGTAGCAAATAGGAAAGTTTCAAAGCACCATGGTTACCGCAGACTTCCCAATGCTAAAGGTAAGCAGCAGCTGCCTGATTCTTTCCTATCCCCTCCTGAGATCTTTTCCCACAAACTGTTTAACTGAGGCCTGACTTGAGGGGGCAAAGAACCCCTCTTTACTTGCCTCAGCTCCCTTAGATTTAAGCAGGGCACTGAGGTACCAGTGTTGTGGAGGTGCTGCCAGAAAATTACAGCTAATGGGCCTAAGAAAAGCAGAGCTGTACAGTACTACTCATTAACCCACTTCCCCGAGCTCACTGTGGAATAGCTGCTCAATGATTGACAAGCATCACTGAGATTTTTGTGTGGAAGGATAATGCTTTAAGCTGGCCAGTGAGCAGACAGAGCAGTTTGCTTTTGTCCATAGCTCCAAGCATCACAAGGAGCACCCCACACATGCAACCTTGTCATCAAGGGCGTTGGAGGGAGGAGAGGCAGGATGAAGGAGACAGGCTCCATGCTAGGGCACTAGCTGGTCCACGAGGGTCAGCTCTAAGAGCAGCTTCCCCTTCCAAATGGGCCTCAAACACCCTTCCCACCACTGTGCTTTCCTGCAGCTGTGAAAAAAAAAAAAAAGTCATCTTTTTTCTTGTTCTCCCGGCTCCTGAAGAAGACTCTAGCGGCTGAGTGCCAAGCGTGGCAAGCAGCTTGGGCAGGACACAAGGTCTTTGCAGGACTTTAGGAGAGCCCCAGCCCCTCTGACTGGAGCAGTACCCCCACATGTGGTGGCAAGAGACAGACACACCAGCTTCCAAGCATGGTGCAGGGGATGGGTACTTCTGAACACCGCCTTGCTGTCCATTAACACATCCTCTATAGCTAAAAGCACTCACACAACACAAGCCCATCAATGTTTCGCAAGTAGTAAGCAGCCCTGGAAGAAGAGTGTCACCCTTCTGTGGCCCTGTGTCAGTGCCAGCCACCTCTGCTCCCTCCAGCTGGTGTCAGGCACCTAGGTGAAATACCTGGAGGCCCCCCTGGAAGTCCTTTCAGTGGCGTTGGTGGCAAAGGACACATCCTCATCTTCTTCATCCAGCTGGAGGCTGCCAGAGGACAGCCGCACCCGGGCCATGGGCGACCGCAGCACCCGGCCATACAGGGAGCAGTAGTCAGCAGCCAGGAGGTCGGAATCAGAGTCACTGGACTCAGTGCTGCTGCCCACATAGCGCTCAGCTGAGCGCCGTGGCCCCAGCGCCAGGCCCTGCTGGGCTGGCAGGTGCCGAAAGACACCGGCCTTCCGGCTGCTCAGCGCAGGGCACGGCCCCAGGGGCCTGAACTCCGAGCCGTAGGGGAAGCGGATGGTTTTCATGTCTGACTGGCTCCAGGATCGCTTGGGAGGCTGCTCCTGGAGGCCATAATCGAAGGAGCGAGCCAGCAGCCTGTTCTCCCCCGCTGGGGCCACACTGGTGCCTGCTGCCATGCTCATAGCCTCGTGATGGAACTCCCTGGCCTGGGTCCCGCTCGGGCTCCGCCTGAGAGGTTTTGCAGCCACAGGGCTGCATCCACCAGCTGTGTCCTCACCAGGTGCCAGTGGATGGCATGGTGGCTGGGGTGGCCTGTCCAGGTAGAAGAGGACCTGCGGGGCCAGGGTGGCCATGGGCAGGGGGCACGGCACATCCGTGTATACCAGCTGCCGGGCACTCACCTCCTGCATGTTGCCCACTGAGGTGCTTTTACTGTTCCCAGCAAACTGGTGGTGGGGCCGAAAGGAGGTCAAGGGATTCCTGGTACTGAAGAGGTCAGTGGGCTCCCATGCTCGCTCTAGCTCCAGCTCAGCATAGAGTAGAGGGAAGGCAGATGAGCTTTTGGAGTGTGGCAGGAAAGCAGGGGATGCCTCAGGCTTGGAGCGCTCCAGCTCAGCGGCGAACGTCACCTCCACGGCGGAGCTCCGGTGCTGGCTGTCCAATGTGGGCTCAGAGGCGTGCACCCCATTGGCATGGTAGGAGCCCCGGCTGCCATAGGCCAGGCGCAGCTCCTCCACCTGAGCAAGGACAGAGGGTGGGTGGGTGCCCAGACCCCCCGCTTGGCCAGGGGGGCAAAGCTGGGCCAGCAGTGAGATTGCAGAGCCAAGGGTCTGGCTTGACCTCCAGCCTTCTCTGCCAGCTGGAGCCACAATGCTCCCTGCCTGCCCTGCCCCAGCCCAGCCCCTGTGCTACCTCTTACTGATGCTGAGAGGAAATACCTGCTTGGAGACATCGGTCAGGAGGTCCGGGGAGGAGCGACACTGTCTCTCATCGTAGCGGGACTCATAGTGCTTCCTGAAAGGCCAAGAGCATGGATGGGTGCGTGGCCACTCAGGCATCTGCCCCCCCCCCCCCCCCCCCCCCCCCCCCCCCCCCCCCCCCCCCCTCCCTCCTCTCCTCCTTACACTCCTCTTATCCCCTTACTCCCCCCCACTCACTACTACCAACTCATAACTATCCC
>JANIJG010005806.1:0-19391 GCA_024611175.1 Megaceryle torquata
GAATCTGCATTTACTTGCTAAATGCTAACAGCAATAGCCAACAATTACTTAAAATAGCAGCTACTCCTTTCACTACTTATGTGGAGTTAAAAGCAGTTAAAGTACTTGGTAGTATAATTTACGGTGTGATCTTAGTTTTAAATTCTCAGGAAACAGGTAACTAGTTAAAAACTCAAAAGAACAACCCAAACACAATCCTCCTAAAAAGTACTTCTGATATTTCTGACTTTTAAAAGCACGCATTAAGAGTTTCTGCAACATGGATTGTATTAAATGCTGTGGGGTTTAACAGACGAGCTCTATCAAGTTTCAATTTAATAAAAAGATTACCAAGGCAAGTAGGTTAAGGAAGAGGTTTGCATGTTTTCTTATCAAATTGTAAGCTTGACAACAGAGATCCACAAACAACTGAAAGCGAATAGTGGGTTTTTCACCCCCATTAATGACATAAGCCATATCCGATGTTAGCACGAAAGGAGCTCGATCCCTGTTCAAAGAGCACAGAGTTCATAAGTCAATTATAAGGTCTATTCCCTTTGTCATGTACTTCCTCCTCCCCTCCATCCCCACCCAGGTTACCTTACAAGGCCTTCCATCCCTCATTTCAGGAAACCATAATATAGTCATTACATTTGTTCTAGTGTGTTATCACCCAACTACGATACGACTCCTCCATCCTGGATATAGGGTATCTTCCCCTACACAGGGGAGCAGCAAATGCTAATTTGCCGGGCACTCTTTTCTGTGATGTTGACGTTCACTACTGTTTCTATGAGCCAGAGTCTCTTCTCATTTGTTTCACATACAGATACTCAGATGATGTAAAGGTTCTGGCACTCTATTTCTCCTTCACTGATGAAATTTACCTAACAAGCATGCAATACAGAATTGCATGGATATACCTAAAAAGATGAAACTAGACTACCGTTCTAGCCAGTATTCATTAAAAGGTATGACACTGAGATTTGTGTTAGATTTAAGGCTCCAAAACATCAGTACAAAGTATATATATTTTTTTTTAACCAAAATATTTTTCTTTCATATCTGTTTTAAAGAAATTCCCATTGAGATTTGCTAAGTGTCTACAGCACAACCTCTTAAGGAGTGAAAGCAGTTTGAAAGCACTCAAGTTAAATGTTTAGGAGATCAAATTCTTTATTTCCATCTACCAGTAGCTAGAATGGTAATTTTATTTGAAAGCTATGCCTGTGTGCTTTGATTTAAAACAGTTCCAGAGATCAAAATATGGAAATTAAGCTAGAGCCTTTTCAAAATTAATTCTGTACAGGTAGATTTGAATGCATTCTGGAAACACTGTGGTTAAATTGGAAGATATTGGCTTCATAATGAGAATAGCAGATAAGAATTTAAAAGTTAATGCTGAGAATGATAATACTTAAAATATATTTTTAAAAACCTCACTTGATTCTCTACATTGCTTAGCTACAGAAAATACCTTTTAAAGCTACCAAACATTTGCGCATGACCCAAAAATTTTCCAAAGTCAATGTGGAACATATGCCCTGTGTTTCGGAGCATTATGTTATCATTGTGGCGGTCACAAATTCCCAAAACATAAGTAGCTACACAGCATCCTGCACAAGAGTAAATGAAGTTTTCTGAAGCCTGGGAGGGAGAAAAAAAAGCGAATTGAGATCAAATATCAGTGGGAAAACAACATTCAAGCATTCAACAGTCAATCTTGACAAGAGTAAAATCCAAGCCAGGTAAGACAGGCCCTAAAACCTGCTTTTTTCTTTTTTCCATATTAGTGTTTCTCAAACAGGTATTTACAAATATATATAAATATCACACTTTCCAGCAAAAATGGTTGGGCTTTTTTTTTTTTTTTGTGTATGTTTGTTATTGTTTTGTTTTTGATAAAAGACAAGAGATGTGAAGACAAATTACAAAAAGAAATACATAGTTTGGCAGATAAAAGTGTACAAGACTTATTTTTCCAATGTGTTGTACCAGCATTATAGCCAAAAGAAAACATCTCATTTTTTTGAATGCCATGTACTTGTAAGAGAAGAGGCCACTGCTTCTGTATCACAGTTAAGAGCAGCCACCTTTCCTCCCTATCATAAATATGAAGTGCATTTTTTCTATACCAAGAAAAACTCTTGCTGTGAATCTTGAGACTCCACCTGGCTTCTTTTTAGTTACATAAGGTGTTCATTTGCTGTTTTTCAAGTGTAGGAAAAAATTCATTTTCCCAAAGATATAAAACAAAAATTTCAGTGGAATATCAGGAATAAGAATTTCATTCTTTTGTAAGATGTTATTTATCCTTTTTAAAAGGATCTTCAAAAAAAGACAACATTCAAAGAAGTTACCTTTTCATATTCCTCCTCTGTAGGATTATACTTTCGCAACCATTCTGCCAGAGGCTTGTCTTTAAAAGAACCTGTCACTCCATATTCCACTTGAATTTTCCTAAGTGTATCCGAAGCAGGCACAAGCTCTACCATGCCTTTAAATAAAATAAACCAAAGTGTATTTATCTCCTTATGTTATACTGCATTTTCATTATTCAGCAGAAACTTTGACAACCATAGATTTTTATAATCTTCAGCTAACTTCTTTCAAAACCCAGTTAGGTGTAAAAATAATGATAGTCTACTAAACGTTTCCACAGACTATATTACAAAGCGTGCCATGAAACACGTGTAGCAATCCAAATCTGGCTTACTTCACTACAAATAGTTACAGTTGCTAGAATGCATATATAAATTATACTTTGAATAATTCCTTTTTACTACATAATCTAGTCTTGGCCTATAACCACTAACTGCAAAATATCCGGATGCTGACATTTCTTACACTGACAGTGAAGTCATCTAGTAACTTTAACAGCTGTCGAGTGTTGAAACAGAGCAGGCTGTTGTTCCAGAAATAAGGCAGTGGGTTTTACATGTGGCCTTATTTTGGAGATAGCATTTACTAAAAATATTTTTATATATGAATCATAAAAGGAAAACATTGGATTAAAAAAAATGTACTTCTATGTTGGCAAGAGCTATTAGAAGCAGACCTGTAATTTACATCCATTTTTATGTTTCAGTTTAATCCTTCAAGTACTTTAGGAATACCAATATTAGGTGCAACAAAAAATGTAACATGCTATGCAATCAAGTCATCATTTGAAGTAGGAAGATAAGCCATCTGTTTCTCTAAAAAAGCAAGTCTTATATAAATAGAAGCTTTTTGCTTAGTTTTGCCAACCTACATTTCCAACATTTCATGTATTTAAGAGTTTTCATCATGCTGTTCTAGCATCTGACTGAAAAAAAAAATTAAGTTATTGTTTGTCCTCTTAAAGATCTTGTGCGTCCTACTGGCTGGCTTCAGAGAATCAGTGAGAACTAGTAAAAAGCATGTTCATGGTGTAGGGCAGTATTTATACTCAAGAGTTCTGTGACCTATTTTCAAACCTAAAAGAAAGTCTCAGTTTCCCAAGGAGCTTTTACCAGCGTATGACACTGATTCTGGGCAATGTGTGGATGGGTGTTTTAAATTCTTCTTTTTGCACGTTTGAGTACACGACTTGAGTCCCTGACTAAACTGCAGCAGACTTCAAATATCTCAGAATTGCAATTTTTACTTCAATGCTTTCTTTCACCACAACTAAACTTTCAGAATCAGGACTACTATGGCACCATTATTTTCCCATGTTGCAGTAAGGTCATCAAGAGAAACCTTAGCTCATATTGTATTTACTTGTTTGCACCACTGTTCATTGACATCAGAACACAAGAATCTCAGAACTCAAGAGAAAAAAATACATTTAAATGCAACTCAGCCATCAGGAAATTCAGAACAATGTAACTTGCTATACTCTTGAGTACTGAAGTTCCTTACATGGAAGGCTTCTAGCCTTCACTGTTTCTTGGGCCTGTCTCTGCACAGAAAGTTTTCACTATCAGTGTGACAAGAAGTTGAAGTTGGGGAGCAAAGATTATAGGCAGCATCTGGATTTGCACCTCTGTCTTTTCCAGTTGAAAGACACTTGAAGATAACCATCCGTAGATCCAGTCCTTCTTGCAGCCAGATCTTATCCATAATCTTAATCATTTGTAAAGCCAGCATATCTTGTCGCAGATCTTCTCCAACCTTAAATGGAAAAATAAAGGTTAACTGGAGACATAATATACTTTCAGCACAACTAAACTTCACAGATTTTAAATGTGCATTTTCTAGGAAGTGATACATTATGCTACTTGCTTCCTCATAGCTCTGCACTTAATAAGAGAAATAGGCTACATTTAATCTTTCACATGCAGTAGTCTTACTTTCATATTTGACAGTCTGTTCAGACATTGGTTTCTAGATGAAACCAGAAGCAAACTTGCAAAATAGCTATGCTTACTTGCTCTATGCTAAAGTTAATTGATACCAGTGAAATAGTAATTATTTAACTTTTTTTTTCTCCAATACACATGTAAGGCCTACCTTAAACATCACATTAATTTCTTCTCCCAGAGGGTCTGCATTTATCAGTGCAACTTTGAGCGGTACTGCATTGGAGCTGAAGAACGAACATGCCTACAGGTAGATTCAGTGTTAATGCTCAAAAAGGACTATTGCTGCTAGCCCAGAAAACAAGACATCCTGACAACAAGCAGGCCCGATGCACAATGTGCCTATTCAGACTTTTAACATTGCAATTGTGGTGAATACATGCTTTGAATAAAGAGCCCTTTGGCTCATTTGTTGAATTCTTGTACAAAAGCCAATAGTGCTGCCCAGTGACGTTTTATATATTTTGAAGGGAAGAGTGAATAAAACAGGGGTACAAATTTTATTAGCAGGTTTTTTTGAAGCCTAGAAGATTTTAATTTTTCTTTTTAAATCAGGTATTTGCACATTTCACAGTATTTTCTCATCTGCTTTCAGGTACATACTCATGATTTAATAGTTAGAGTAGAGAAGGAAAGCAAGAGGAACTGTCTCTCCACAGAGGATTAAATCCACTGTTCACAGACATCTAGGTTCCCAGTCCTGCACGACAATACAATCAAGACAGATATTGTCACATCTTGCAGAGTTCTGAAAAATATATTTACCTGCTTCTAAATATTTACTTGCCAGATCTTCACAATAAAATAAAGGCACCACCTGCCTCTGTGGATCCAGTGTGTCTCTTGGACCCAACCAGTAACAGGTAGTTTCAACTATTTCACAGTATCTACTAATTGTTTGAATCTTACAGCCTTGCTCAATTTTTTCTTTTGATTACTACTGTGAACAGGACTTCTTCCATGTACTTTAATATATTATAACTAGGATTGTTGGTGTTAAAAAAGACAGCATCTGAAGAAATAATAAGTTATTACAGATGTATTTTAAACACCGTCATTGGTTTTACACAAGTATTTCTATACATATCTTTTTTCAGCCAATTTCACTGCCTGGTCCAGTTTACTTTTTTAATTAAAAAACCTTCCCCACATAAGTACCTCAATTGATTTTTCTTCCTATTTGTAAAAGCTTTGCTCACATGCATATGTTTACAAAAAGGTTTTGAAACTCTGAATATGCAGTACCTTAATATTTAGCTCTTTTGCTACAAGACTGGGATTGAGAGGCAAACGGCATTTGTTCTTCAAGAAAAACAACTGCACACGTTCCATACCATTTTGCAAAGCAGCCTACAGACAAATAAAAAAAAAAAGATAAAATGAATTTGATATTTTCTGACCTGGAGCACCTACAGAAAACTTCTGAACAAAGATATCCTGAAGCCAATGTTTTAATTTCTCAGTGTCTAATGAATGCTAGGAATTATAACTACTGTTCCAGCTAATAAAAACACTTAAGCCTAGCAGTACAATGCGAATAGCACACCAGCCTGGGGGTTGGTTTGGTGTTTTGTTTGTTTGGTTGGTTTTTGTTTTTGTTTTTTGGGTTTTTTTTTTTGGGGGGGGTGGTGTTTCTTCTCTGACTGAACTAGATGATATCAGCTCACTCTATCAAACTTTAAGTTCATATTAGCATATAAATATATTTTTTTGCATAACAGGATCATTCTTCAGCAGTAATAGGTTTAAATCCAGTTCCAGTTTATTGTCCATAGACACCATCCTACTTTCTCACCCTATCACATCACACAATCTTATGTTTCAGATAACAACAAATTCGACAAAAACCTCAACTTGATTAAGCCATTATCTTGTTAAAATGCAGAGCAGTAGATTCATAGCTCTTCCTATATTACATATAAAATTGTATTGAACTTAGACTAAAAAGGCAATTGAGGGGATTATTTTGAGGGTATACTCAGTCTAATGTTCCTAAAGAATATTAAACATAAACACACACCTGCCGAGCAGATCCACTTGTTTGCTTTACTCTTTCTGCTACCATTCCAAAAAGCTGCACCAGCCTGGTCTGTTTCTCAAGCTCTTCCCTCAGCCTTTTTCCACAGATTGAAAGAAAAGCTCCAAGAATTTGCTCATACCTTACACCAAACTTTGTATCATACAGTGTATCCTTAAGAAGCCTGAAATAAAGGATTTAAGTTAAATTTTCCTAAGGAAGATACTGCGAACAATGCTATACTAAGACATTAAAATATTCCAATGAATCTATAGATATCCAAAGTTACAGAAATGTAGTATATACAAGGAAAGAAGTTTGTGCCTCATAGAAGCACTATTTTTTTTTTTCCATTAAAAAAACCCACCAAGATCTACGTTTTCTATACTCTCCATTCACAACATTCATTGCTATGAGCTACAATATTAAGAAAGATTAAAATATTTCCAAGGGAAAAAAAAATCTTATAGTAAATGTTATGTGAACATGTTATGTGAATGGACCAAAGAACACCTTACCAGTACAGGTAGTGCGCTATTCGAATGCTTCCCAGTGCCCGAGCCAAAAGAAATTTGACAAGAGCACTGTCAAGGTAGGTTTCATACTTCAGTGCCTAAATACAAAGAAAATGAAATAAATCAGGTCTGGATTTAACTCTAGATGAAGACTGAGATGTTATGACTAATGCACAGACAGAATCACTACAAATCCACAGAACAGTCACAGAGTGATCATTTACTCAAACTGTTTTCTATACTGTGGATGAAGGTTAAGTGTAAAGGCACACAATTGCACTTCTGCCTCTAGTAATTAGAAATTTCTTTGGGTTTTCAACAGGGTGGGGGGGGGCGGTGATGACAAATAAAGAAAAATTAAAAATCAAACTTGAGTGTAGGCAGGAAGTCTTACCTGCACAAATTGAGGGAGGAAATCTGTTAACTCATCATCACTTAATGTCTCTATCCAATTCACAGCCCTATTTCGTACTTCCTGATCAGCAAACCTAGAAAGTCACCACAAATCTACATAAACTTTATGTAGCTTTTTTTTTTTTCTTTGAGATCAGCTAGATAAAAAAAACCAAAATAAAGTATTGAATAGCTCAGTAAAGGACCTACAACTTCGAGGGCCTTCATTACCTAAGGTGCAAACACACATGCCTGCTTAGGACGAGCACACTAATCTCAAAACTTCAGTTATGACAGCTTGGCTTATCTGCTCTCCTGTAGCAAATTACATTTCAGAATCCTAACCACTATTGCTGTTCTTTCACTACGTGACTTGGCTGAGCCTATGGGAATAAATTCAGCAGTACTTTCCACAAGAATGCAATTCAGATTCTTCTACTGAAAAAAAGTCATTTCACACACAACACATGGAGAGAACTTATTTACATTGGTTTTCTTACTTTGAATCAAGTAGTTCCAGTGCAGCTAAGGGTGATAAAGGAGGCCACTGCTGAAGTAACGAATATATTTCTGGAAGACTCGCCCAGTCCCAGTGAGGGGCACTAACCAGTATTTTTGGTAAGCTGCTAGTATGGCTATGACAATAATGTCTCTTCTCCCACAAAAATTCTTTATCGTCTTTTGATAGCCTGCAGACAACAGCATTTTGGTTTATAACACACCTTACAGACCATCACCTGAATAACCCCAATGCTACTAGTCGTTATAATAGATAATTTAACACACAAAATGGAATGCAATTAACACCTTTACTCCACAAATGTCAAAATAAGGAAAATAAAGCCTCAAACATTACAGAAGCAGTCGTTCAAAGTTATAATTTGGTAATAGGCATATATGACAGGCAGCCAAAAGGGTGGCAAGTCTTGTAACAGGAGAATATTATGACACTGGACACAGAAAACAGAAGTAAAATCATTAAGTCAGCATCATTATTTCACAAATTTAATTCAATCTCTTGTTTAACTCTCCATAGGTCTTCCAAATGTACTAAAACCATATTTAAATAAATTTATTCTTAAACAAAATAAACAAGTATTCCATACCCTAGCCACAAATTATCACATACAAAGAGGCCGTAACTAGAAAGAGACGAACATACCCAAGAGTGCTATCCTTTGAGAGGATGGTAAGGAGACGTTCTCTCAATGGTTTTTCTAATGTTTCTATGGAATGATGCACAGTAGTCTTTGTGGCTTCAGGAATTTTATATTCAATATTGGAAGCATGAGATGGGAAGTCAATCTAAAAAAAAACCAAACCCAAATTAAAAAAAAATAGATGATGCCAGTCCTTAAGAACAGTACCAACCATGTTTTGGGACAGTTAAGCCATGTCTGACAAGGTGCCCGGCCTTCCAAATTCTGACTCTGAATTTAGAAAGAGAAATGCTTATGATCTGTAAAGTAACTGGAATCACTTTTGTTTGGATCTAGACAACTCCCATCTCAGCATACATTTCTATAGACTGCTTTTCAA
Source organism: Megaceryle torquata (assembly GCA_024611175.1). Taxonomy (NCBI): domain Eukaryota; kingdom Metazoa; phylum Chordata; class Aves; order Coraciiformes; family Cerylidae; genus Megaceryle; species Megaceryle torquata. Next base: position 8,769 of record JANIJG010005806.1, read on the forward strand.
AGATGTTCCCTCCCAGCAATGATATCATGTACTACCAGGACATCTCCAGTTTCCTACTCCAAGATGGTGATTCAGTAACTGACTTGTATACGCTTAAGGCAGCTTCCCATTCTTTGCCCTTAACGCTTATTAACCACTATTCTATACTGGCTTTCAAAATAACTTTGCAATAGTTACACTTCCCCAAAAGCATTATTTGATCTACTGCCATTCATGTAAGAGTTAAAGTCACAATATTCAAATAAAAAGTGTCAGATAAAGTCAGAGTTATATATAACCTGCAATACTATTCTTTCCAGATTTCCTTTTTTACTGGTCATCCCTGATGCATGATGTGAATGTGATGAGGTCCACAGTTGCAAGAGCTTTGTCCCACAAGTTAATAACCTGAGAAAAGGAGTACATACAGGTATTAGTGTCACGGTTTGTTTACTTCAAGAAGATATTAGTTATTAAAATACCATGTGAAGAAGACCAGTGGTCACAACAAGGAAACAGTTTCAGAGAATGTGTGGTATAGAAGGATAGTTCAAATTGAGTATGTAAACTGCAGAGATAAGAAAACATGGTATTTCAACACTGATGTTCAGAAAAGAACGGTATAGTAGCCAATATAGGTTGGAGAGTAAAAAAAAAAAAAAAAAAAAGGCAAATATGATCATCAAGTGTCATATGAACTTCTTTCTTTCACTGGGTGCCTTCTGTACTTGTATGTCCTTTAGAACACTGCACACAACACACAAAAAGGCAGAGGAAAAGTTCAGTGTTGACACAGCTGACCCAGCTAAAGTAAGTGCTCCCTATTTCTTCAGGGAGAAAAGGAACACTGTTCCCTCTGAGCAATAACCAGAATACACTTACCTTCTTACCATCTCAGAAAAAAAATGGTTAAGGCATATGAATATTACAGATATACGAATATTAGAGACATTGCCATTTGCCTCGACTTTCCACATTACTAGATTCTGCAAGTGCATGTCAGGTGACATTTGTATTTTCCAGTTTATTCTCAACATTAGTACTGTTTCCAATTGTAGCTAGGCACAACTGAGAGTACTTTATAAATCAGTTAAGTGTTGAACACCAGGCACAGAAAACTTCTATCAGTCCTTAAAAGTCAAAACAGAATCCAAAGAGACTGCTTGAAGGCCAACCCTGTAGCGTATTTTAAAAGTAGTTTTACAGTTTATCTGTGTTTCAAAGAAAGAACAGCTCTTTATATGTAAATATTAACTGTGAGCTGAAGATGCCAGTAAAAACTACTCAATCATGCCACTAAAGCATAACTGAACAGCTTGTTCTTTTTAATAATTCTCCAGTTTAATATCCTGGCACAGCCTTCTGTCTTACCCACAAGTAAAGATATCTTAAGGCACTCCACACACACTTCATCTGAAGGAGTTTTAACTTGACCATGGATTGATTCTTCCAAAGCACAGATATCTTACCCATATTTTGGATACTTACCGCCTAAAATCAAAAAGAGGTAGAGAAACCTGACCCAAAATTTCCGGGCCCTTTCTCTGCTTATTTGAGTCAGGAGAGCTCCCACTATTTTGATTAAGTATTCCAAACAAAGTCAGACATAAGACTGATTCCAAAGGCAGCTGGGAAATCTGGATGGGGAAGATTATTCTGTAAAATAAAAGTATTAAAAGTCAGTCAGTCAGAGGAAAGGCAGTTGTTAGCAACTGACAGGCTTATCCATATAACCCATCGGTGCCTCTTACTTTCAAAAAAGTTAATTAACATTGAAAAACAAGTGTTACATTTCCATGCAATTACATTTCACTCCACTTTACTTCCTGTACCAATAGTTCACAAAACCTGCTACTTCTGCACTGTAGCCAGATTTGGAACAATGCTTTTATTCTTTGTCTATTAAATCATATTCCTTACACAGAACTGCACTGTCTGGCATAACCAGTTTTCCCACTCTACTCACTATGAGGACACACACAATTCCATGTTAGCCACCTCCTAATCTCTCAGATTTAGAGTCAGATAACAATAGTTACTCACACAAATAATAATAAAAATATAACACTACAAACCACTACAACTATATTAAGCAGTTTATAAGCAAACATCTTTTACTATAATATACTAGTACTTGCTAGCAAAAGATCTGACAATGAATCCCTAGCATCACCAGGAAGAAACAAACTAACTGAAAAGGTAGTCGTAGTATTCTCTGAAGGCAGGTATTCTAGAACCAGAGCTCTCATTCCTGATCTGAAACAATTTGTCACTGTAGATTTTCAGGGTATTTCCTCAAAGTCTATCTCTGACCTTTAAAAACAGCCAGGAAATAGAGAGCAACTGGAGCTCACCTGATGTTCCAGTTGTGACTGGCTGCCCGAGAACTATTATGTGAAAAAGATAAAGGTGTGCATAGATATGAAAAATATTTTCCCCTCTCAGTTATCAGGTATCACCTGCCATCCCCTCCTCATTTCTTCTCTGCATGCCCTTCCTTCTTACTTTCTACCCTCTTCCTCTGCTCCATAAAGAGAAAATGAAGTTTAGTAGCTCAAACCAGACATTCTCATATGCTACAGACAGATACTCTTAAGCATGTAAACTCATCTGCTCTCTTTATGGAAATAATCCTAAATTAGTTGTTTAAATTCAAATACAATAAACAATGTTACAATGTAACAATGCTTATAGAAAAGTTTTCTTCATCCTCCTTTAAGTAGCACAAGCTGTTCCCATGATAAGGAATGCTATGATTTTTTCCCAGCTCCTAATAACACATACATTGGAAATGCCAGACAAGTGCCCAGTGCTATTCTCACTTTTAAAACGCGTAGTAAAATACCATTTGGAAAACTATTTCTGATTTTGGTCAATATGTCTCACACATGGGCTATTTCCATTCCTCAAGTGGAAGTGGAAGTAAGAGTTGCTTGAATTACTGTATTCAGCAGCTAGCTAGGTAGGTACCAGGTTAAAATATTTTAGTGAGTTTTAACGTGATGAGGTCACTTACAGTTCATCCCATTTAATCAAGTAGAAGAAGTTTTTGTATGTGCCAACCTTCTTGGACTGAACAGGTTTAAATAGATCTTTTCCATTATGGGTCAGAGAACAAATCAAGTAGTATTTTTCATAACTGGAACAAGGAAAAGAAATGAAATTAAAAAAAATAAAATCTGTAAAAGGATTAATTTTACAATTAATAATTTACTCACTTTGATACCCAACCCGGAGAAATTCCATGTGCAGCAAATATTGTGAACTGGAGATGTTCTGTGGCAGTCCATGCTTCCTTAGTACTCTTACTATCTTCTGGAGAAACTGCTGCACAACTGCTACATGAATTTGTATGGAGTCGCAGAAGGGCCTCAACTGCTCTTGTTAACTGGTCTATACTCACTTTCAGAGGGTTTTCAGGTTGCAGTGAACCTAAATTGTAATTTATGTTTAAGGTATAACTTCCTAAAACAGCCACCTGAAAACAGTTTTAAAATAAAACTGAAGAACTTTACTCACCAGATGAGCTGGTCTCATCACCGCATTTTAAGGATACCTACACAATAAAGTTAGAGCAAATTTCAGTACCTAGAAACCCATATTGATTTTTCCATTGCTCTTAAGTAACTTGTACAAAAATTATGAAACACGAGTTAGGCCCATATTTGGGTTTATATAACACATCTTTTTACTCAAAGTTTCTCAAGAGTTAACTGGCAGTATCACAATTTCCTTATCATGTAGCAACCATTCACCAAGTTCAAAGGCTCGTATTTTGCCAAGTCAGAATTATTTTGACACCCTTTATGAACATGAAAAAAACCCAAACCCTCAGTATATTGGAGTATTGCTCTGGGTGCTCTTTAACTTCTCTGAGTAGAGAGAAAACTCAGTCAGGGCTGTAATGGATGAAAGCAGCTGTTTGCTCTATTACCAAGTAATTTAAGTCTGAATAGCTGTTTTATTTGTGGCATTAAGTAACTTTTGCAATCAAAGTGGCTATAAATTTTCTGAATAAAACAACAATAAATAACTAAGAACTGAACAGTGAGTACTGTCACACTGTACTATCTGCTGTGTTTGCTCCTTGGCCTGCTAAAATGGAAGTCTAAACACGATACAGAATTACAGCAATGTCTGTTCTCAATAAGCACATTGTTAAAGGCAAAAGGTGACAAACAAATCATGGGAATTTACTCCCTTGTAATAAAGAAGGGTTTCATGCCAAATTCAACTTCTGATAAAACTACAACTAAGTCTGTGATTTAAAACCAAACCCCAGTGATTTCATAATACGTCTGGAAGAGTCTAAGAAGTTTGCCGCAACTGCTGCTGAAGAACAGTTCTCCTTATTCTTTTTCTGTGTTAATTGATCATCTTGTCAACATCAAGTTTTAACTACAAAAAACAAACAAACAAAAAAAACCCAGAGGCTTGGGGAGGGGGGGAAATCATATTAGTTTCCCCTTTCAGAAAAGCTGCTGTGTGTTTCTGCTGTACTTGTCAAGTAGTCCAAGTACTTTTGGATGACAGGATGGCCAACTGTTGAAACCGCACTACACAGGTAATTTACTACTTGACAATCTACTGGTTTGTTTTACTTTTTGGCAACTTCCAACAACAAAACAATTACTTTTAAAAAACCAAAACCAACCAGCCACAACCCAGCCAACCAGCCACAACCAAGAGCTTACAAAAGGTTGAGATGCAACTGGCTCCAATCTTTACAGCAATTTTGTTTCCAAAAACAATCTAATAGGCCTTCATACACATTACTGCTTAAGCCAGTGTTCATCACAAGAGAACTGCAAGGCTTTACTGATAAAAAGGTACCTTTTGCAGGTTCTACTGAGACAGTGTTATTTTTGGAAATTATTTTTACACTGATCTAATTACTTCTACATCTTTCTCTCATCAAAAAGCAAACTGAAGAAATACTGGGTACGCTGTATTTCACTAAGTTTTCTTAGTATGTCTTCTGCATTTCCCTGCAAGAATTTTAGTTCTTGTGACAACTCTATTTGTTGCAAGACTCCTGCTCAGTATCAGAAATAAATCACTGAACTTATGCAGCTGAAAGTGAACAGAACAACACATGAATCGCCACTCTTACCAGGCAGCAGGACAACAGAAATAGCATTACAGGACCACTTGGCTTTTTTATTTGCACACTTCTCCATTAAATAACTGTTCTTGACAATGTGACTTGACACTGATTCTGCTCAAGTGAACTGTTCATTGTAAGGCAGTTTTATCATCAAAATCTGTGCTATTTGAAAGATTATTTTTATCTATATGCTCAGGAATGCAGAAGCATGAACTGTTAGCTTTAAGATACTATTGCTTATTCACATAAATACTGCACAGAAAAGACATGTTGTGAATTCCTCTTTGAAGCATAACTGCATTGATAAGAGAGGCCATGAGCTAGCTGTCCACTTCCCTCAGTCAGATTTAGTAGCATCTGCTGTGACAAGTCAGTACAGAACAAGAAAACACGTTTTTGAAACTAGTTTTTAGAAAGCAACTATTTAGAACAGGAAAGGATTCCAAGAGCAAACAATTAATGCATTGAAGAAATGTTAAAATAAATGGTAAAATTATCAGGTAAAATAAACCTAACGTAATCCTGACTGAACTGTTGCTGGTATTTGCAGCTACCAATGATTATGAAATAGTATTTACCAGTGTTAAAAAGCATACCTCAGAATGCAATTGATAGTGTGAAAGTTTACCTCTGCATTTTTAGTCCTTGGAAGATTAACAGCCCTCCTTAGCTTCTTTACTGATTCCGTTATTGCAGGAGTCTCTACACAATCCACTGTAGAACAGATTTTTCTGACAGTCTTAATTAGGTGATCTACTGCCTTATGCTGGTTCTGATAAGGAATATATGAGAGAACAGATTGATCTAATCACAATTGTGAAAGCCAGTATTACTTTAGGTTGTTGATTCTGGTTTGGTGTTGTTTTTTTTTTTTTTTAGAATTAATTGCCAAGAAAATTTCATTATGAGAAATTCATTCATATCTGAGTTACATTAGGCTGTATCTAATAGTTTGATTAAAAACCTCAGTACTGAGAACATCCTTACAACTCGGTAATCAATGCCAAAAACTTAGTAGCTTGTAATATTCCTTTCCTTCTCTTCAAGGTGAAAAGCCACTTAGTTTAGATCTAAATTGTTGGAGGTTTTTGGGTTTTTTTTTTATTAACACAAGCAAAGTCTTCATCCAATTTTAAAGAACACATGTAGAAAAAGGAAATAATAGCTTAAAAATTACATTAAGCCTTCAAAAAATAGTTAAGTATTCACTTATGAGTGCTTACAAATAAGTAAGTGGGATTAGTGTAATATCCTCTCAGTAAGATGTAAACTAATTCCCAACCCCCTCCCTCCTCACTCCCCCAGACATTCTCATGACCTTCCTACAGATAGCAAAGAAGCCATTTGAATCAACGTGGTTTTGGATTGGGAGTTACTTGATAACAATTAACTTAGTCATGGTAAGAAAATAACCATACAAGTCAGAAGACATTGTAAATATTTAAACCATACTTTCAAAGCTAACACTTTGAAGATAACAGTTGTTTTGACACATAAAAGCAAAATTTTCACTGCAATTTTCCTCACAGGCTCTCAAATTAATCTCAATAAAATACAATAGACAACTTTTAAAGTGCCCAATGATGTGTAACCAAAGGCTATGTAGAAGTTCTTTATGGATTGATTACTTTGCCCTGTTTGATTAGCAAGCTTCAGCAACTGAATATGTACAGGAATTCAGTGGGAATTAGAGAAAAATAAATGGAAAACCTACTGTTATTTGGACCTAATCATCATCAGCTACAAGCTACATTGCCTATCTTCAAAAAACCTCTAGAAAGAGTAGAGCCTAAGTCTGAACTGAGATGTTTTGCATTCCTCACCTCAGCCTATGAAAGCACAGTTAAGCAAGCTGAAGCAGCTGCAAGAGCAAAGCAACAACACCACCACATCAAGGAGCAGTAAGATCTTGCTCTTCTACAGAAAGATTGTCTTCACATCTACCCTTGAAAACACGGTGAATCACCATCAAAGGAATTAAATAACATTAAGGGAGTATGTAAATAGTGGACATCAGCTTGTACAGACCCACATTCCTGAGAGCCAAACAGTGGAAATGAAAAGTATTGTAACCAAGTAATTTATTTCAAGACTATTGTTATAGAAACTGTTTAAGAAACAGAGTTATCTAATGTTTAAGAATTTGCATCTCCAAGTTACATTACAATGAGGAGTTAAACTACGCTTCTCCTTCTAGAAAAGCTTAAATCAGGTCATCCTCACCTAGCTTTTGCATTTGGGAAATCTCTCCAGACTGCTCCACATGCAAGCAGTTTTTAGCTACCTATCACACACTGAAATAGACAATAGTTTCGAAAGTGTTAAATTAATCCAATAGTGCAGAAAAAGACCTTATTACATTGTGTGTAATACTTGTATGTTCCAAACATGATTCAGTTATAACTCCCATTGCACACAGCTATTAACTGCTCACTTTCATGTAGATTTTTATTCATCATCAATATATCATTCATGGCTGACAGCAACTGATGTCAGGTTTCAGACCTTTTCCCTATTCCCCTAAATTAATCTCTTCCAGCATTTCTGAGGAAAAGGTTATTTTGCATCCCTGGACTTGGAAGATACGTTTCTAATTGTGATAATCAGGTAATAACTAATTTGCAAGAAGAAAAGAGGAAAAGCAATCTAAAAATCCATGATTCCAAATTTTAATTTGGCAGCTTGTTCAGACCTTATTTTCCCTAAGAATACCCGCAGGTCTTTTTCCTAGCTATGTCATTAGTAAACTTTCTCATGCTACTTTTGATTTAATAACAATTTACAATGACCTTACCTCATTTTTAAGAGCTATGTTAACTTGCTTGTGATACACATCAAGAAGCTCTTCAATAGAGGATCTGGAAGAAACAGCAGTTACTGAACACAAGGTGCTAGAGCATAACCTCAGTCAGAAATTCAGCAGTGGGCCTGATTACTAAAACAACCACATAACATTACCTTATAATAGGTTCTCTGAAAGGTTTTTCTACTTTGTAGAGGTGTTTGGTTAGATGTATAGGTGTTCTGTCATCATCTTCCTGCAACAAAATATTAGATGTTAAGTCCAGTTTTCACCCTTTATGTATTTTGCACTATGGTTTTAGAAGCTTCATTACTAATACCTGTGGGGTAAGGAAGGAAAAGATAAGGTGATCTCTTCAAAAGGAAAAAAAAGCAACTAATAAATAGCCTGTGAAATGTGCACACATTGGAACAGAAGGAAGAGAGAAGAAACAGCAATCAAGTGCCTAACTATGCAGATACCAAATATTCCTCCCTTCCTCTTTGCTGGTCACTTACATACATAATTAAACTCAAAAACTGGTCTCAACTTTTATTTGCTCTGAAATTTGGTGCTTTTCTTTCAGGTCTCAAGTTCGGTCCAAATACTCGCATACTTTTTTCAGCTACAGTACCTGGTCTCATAAGAGACATTATCCACATTTATAGTATCTGCCTTCAGAAAATTCAGTAGATATTTAACTTCTTAGTCTACGAGAATACAATTCCCAACACCAAGCAGACATACTGATTTGTTAATAACATAAAAAGGTTACACCTCAGATCCATCAACTCTGATGCAAAGTCCCAATCTCTTGAAGACTTACATTGCTGCTGCAGTTCAGGAGGTACTTACTGTTCGTGCCAGATCTCTGCATACCACACTATAGGTCAAGAGCTGCAGTTTGATCTCTGTATCCCACTTCCGACAGTTCTGAATATATTCATGACTTCCTACGCAGTGCTTACTGTTAAACAAAAGAAGCTATAGTTAAACCAAAAACACAAATAAACCCTCCACATGGAATATTTAAGACAACCTGTTGACTTAAAATAAATGGTGAATCTACACCATATTTCTTGATCCAATTTTTACTTCTACAGAAGTTTTAGTATACTATTACAGATACCTAGACTTTTGATAAAGCTCTTGACTATTGGGGCTGATATGAAAACCAAATATTCTAACTCAGAAACCTAATGGGAATTTGTAAACCACGGGTTTGGAAAAAAAACCCACAAACTAAATCCCCCCAAAAAACCCCAACAACAAATCCCCACATATTATTTCAGATCACTAGAAATCATTAGTAGATTTGTTTTTCTGGTTGCCGGGATTTGAAGAGCAGCTGAAAACTACAAAATCCATCCACAGAAATGCTCTAGAAACCCACACCTGAAAAAAACTTTGTGTTCCATACAACAAATGGCTGATTAGAACAGATTTCTAGGAAGGTACTGAGAATCTACTTCACTATATCCCAGAGCAATTCTAATGACTTCTGTTTTTTGTGCAAAGGGGGACTCTTAACATTTTTAAGATTTCTGCTTTCAAGACATGAAATTGTTAGAGACCTAATTTCCAGTAACTGTGCTATGAAAAAGCATGAAGTTTATTAATGAAAAAGAGATTGCTTACTTCTGTAAAACTTCTTCCTGGCCACAGACTTTCAGGATATAGCTGCCAATGTCCACTTCATTCAAGTCATCATGCACCCAGCAAAGAGCCTGCATTATTATAAGCTCAACAGGGGAACTCACTGTTTAAAGAAATTACATCTGAAAGTTAAATATAAATCTAGCAAGTGATATTCACAAATTGTAGTTACTTAAATTTATTTTTATACTTCTAGGGAAGAACTATGTTTCTGTAATCTCCTGAATTTCACAGTCTGAGATCTTAACTTCTTTTTTTCCCCAGAAAACAAGCCTCTTATAAAACCTGCCTATAGTTTAAGAAATCAATAAATTATTTTTAATAGCATAGTCACTTGACCAAAATAAAATAATAAAACCCCCCCACACACAACAAACAGTCTGCAGTCTGTTTTCCAGAAGCCTTTTTAAAATAAAAAATAAAAAAGTAGTCTGCCTTATTTAGTAAGGACTTCAAATAGGTAAGCAATCCCAGAGCTGCTTAAAGTTTTAAAAATCACTATCTGAAGAGTTAGAGATGGAATTTCTCTATTTGTTCTGCTTTTGAAGAAGTGAATATCAGCTGCAACAGAGGCAAATCCTACTGAAAGTCCTGGTTTTCTTTTTCCTTTCCATTTGTCTAGGACAGTTTCCACATGGTACAGATCAGTAAGCATCACAAAGCCTTTGCAAAAGTAACTCTTAAAAACCAGTATTTTTGCATCAGGCTCCAAACACATTTTATGAAAACAGGCTCTCTTCCACTCAGCAGCTACACAGCAAAAGAAATAATCCCAGTCAAAGCCCAAATCCATTCCCTCACAGACACCAGCTGGCACCAGTGAACAGTATGTATATTTGCTTTAACACTACAAACATTCTAAATACAAAATGCTTTCTACTCTTCCCTACCTAGTTTCTGATCTTCTCCATCAAATCATATGCAAACCATGTCACTCAGTGCCTCAAAATTCTGTAAAGAGCACTGTATAAAAGCATTTTATTTTTTCATCAATACCTTCAGCATGGCACATTTCCCCCCCCCCCCCCCCCCGCTCCCCCGCCCCCACCCCCCCACCCAGCGTGCCCCTACCTCCTCCCATCTTGCCTGGACGGTCTGT
>JANIJG010005806.1:23021-62084 GCA_024611175.1 Megaceryle torquata
GTTTTTTTGTGATTTTTTTTTTTTTTTTTTGGGGGGGGGGGGGTTTGTTGTTTTTTTGGGGGCTTTATTTATTTATTTTAATTTTTGCTCCATTCTGTACTTTTGCTTGCATGTAAGAAAAACAGATTCAAGAGATCCTAAGATAATCAAACAAGAGACTGCATCCTCTCAATGTCTTCTAGGCATAACCTCAACCTACTGACACTTGGCTAAGTCATCATTTTCTTCATGTTCATGTAGTGTGACTGGAGAGTCATTTGCTAACTTTTCCAGCTCTCACAGGGATAACAATCTGATATATGTTAGATTATCCTAGGTGAACACTCCTCATCCATACTAATAGCTGCTTCTGGCTGTGATTATTGATCCTGTACAAGAAGGTGACACATTGCAAATGCATGTGGCTAATGCTACTGTATTCAGAAGGTTTTCACTCGACTACTGGGGTGCATCTTCACCTATATCCATCTTTCAATTATTTCTCTGACTTCTTACAAGGCTGCAAGTTCCCCTGAGGAGTCATCAGACCTTCTACTTCTCCATCTAAAGAGATGTCTTTAGACTCCTCTGCCCTGCCACAGAAGGGGAGGATGCCTTCACTTTAAAGATTTAACAGGAGACCCTCAAACCTGTAGGAGATCTTGTGACACATTATCCCAAGAAAAGAAAATGGAGATTTGCCACTGAACTAAGTGTGAAGGTGAGTGAGACTCTTTTGTTGTGTGGGAAACATTTGGTTTGCAATTTATAAAATGTTTCATGTGAGTCTAATATTTAGGAACTTCAGGGGAAGTTTAATAATTTTAGCTTAAAAATAACCTGAAAAAAATTTACACTTATTCAGTTATAGTCAGTGTACTTGAAACAACTGCATTAAAAAATAAAACAAAACCCACAAACCAAACCATACCAACAGACCATTGACAGCACTAATAGCACTAATGTGGTCTCAAACCTGGGATGAAATAAACCATTGTGAATCATGTTAGATGCTCTCCATTGCCCATCACTCTTAGCAGTACAGGAATAATAACATGGTTGGTGCACACAAGCAGAAATGCAAGTTGTTTGCAGAGGATTCATGCTCAGTGCTTTTATTTGCATGTGCTGCATCAGCAAGCAGACTCCAAGAATCAGAAAAGCCTGTCTTGTGACGTGTAATCACAGTTGATGCCAAGTTGCAAAACCTTCTTTTCCTGAGGAAGTTGTGATCTACTCTCCTGGCTGGTTGGTTTCTGTGGAGTGGCAAGCAAATCATTTGCTTGTTGGCTAAACTTTATTGATTCCAGGTCTGGTAAAATCAAGATGCACTTTGTATCATCTTTCCCCTTTAATTTGTGTATTATTCTAATTTCTGAAGGATCTAATGTCCTTTATCCTTCAAGTATCACTTTAAAAGTCACTACTTTATAGTCCAGCAAAGAGATTGAAGGGTCTTTACTGCACAGGAGTCAAGAGTGAGGAAAAGAAAGTTCCTTCCCTTTGTGCAATGTCTACAGCAGCTTGATACAAGAATTAAAAGTGCCAAACCACCAGTTTGATGGAATAAAGTATGTCTTGAGTGCTTGGGTTCAGGATGGTCTGTTGCTGATTTGGAAACACCCCTGGATGGATTTATGCCTCACATTTTATTTTTGTAGAAATATTGCTGTAATTTTCTATTTTGAGAAGACTACTTTAGGGATTGTAAAGTAGGAGCTACAAAGGATTTGGGAAGTTGTCTTCACCCTTTTCACACTGCTTTTGTAGAGGGGTGTTGATTCATGTCAGAGACCCAGGAAAAGGATCTGTATGACAGAATGCAGCTTGGTAAGTGCACATGCACCAGGGTATGTAACATACCAATCTTTCCTCAGTTTATGGGAGAAATCTGCGGAAGCTGGAGGGGATTTGTTTTCCTGTAATTATATTCAAGGAAGCAATTAAATTCCCTTTTGTTAGTTCCTTCATTCCAAAAAGCACTTGATAAAGACCATCTGACTCTGCTCCTGTGGACCTGTGTGACTTCACCTCCATAAATGATGTTCCAGACTGACCTGGCTGTTAAGTGGGATTATCATCAGTACCTTTGACTTTCTTTATCCACTGGAAAAATAAAAATAAAATAAAATCAGGTTATTACTTGTGCTGAACTAACAAATGACAAAAATAGACAACATTAATCGGTGCTAGACAATGTTTCTAGAGGAAACAGAATGTTGTAGCCAAGTAAGGAACATATGAAAAAAGGAAAATGTTCTTTTTACCTTTTAAGGGAGGGACTTTGAAACAGCCTTGTTTTAAAAAAGATTGCTAGTCTCTTCAGTGATATTTATCATACTGGTTTTGAACAGAGAATATTATAGAGGAAAGGAAACGACTATTTTTTTTCTCTTTGAGTATCTAGTCATAGAGATAAAAAAGCAAAGAACAAAATAAATAAAAGTCAGTAAACAATAACAAGCCATGCATCTCTGATTTCATAATTCTAGAAACATGGAGCCAAAACACAAATACTTTATCTCTTTCTGAAGATGCAGCATTGTTCCTTAGTTTGTTTTGGAAAACAAAAGCAGAAGGTAAATGCAGGTTTTGTCTTACCCTGACTTTTTAAGAAGGGTTTTAATTTACTAACATTTTAGTAAATTGGTTTAGGACTAGCTTGAAATGAGATATTGGTTCAGAGTGTATATTTACACAGATTAGAACATTAATCACATAAATGGTAAACTTTTGTACATTCCTCTTTTCAAATGTTTATTGGTTTGGATTCAAGGGAATGGCTATTTTGAATTGGATTTTCCAAAACAAAACTTTGCCAGGGCTCCTTTTTCTGCAGAATATTGTTTGCTTGTGAAATTTTCATTCCTCCATTGGTTCTTGCGCCCTGGTGGAAAGGCCTAAAAGAATCCTAAAAAGCCCAAGCAGAGGAGCTGTGGGATTCACCTCTGGCTCCCAAGAACTCTGTTGCTGGCACCCTTGATAAGGGGGTCCCAGTGACATTTAGAGGCAGAGCCCTGAAATATCCTGAAAAGTCATTCATGTGTTCCTAACCTCCCCAAGATATTGTCTGACTTCCCATCTCTTTCTCTCACCGCCTGCTTCCTCACCACCTGTTACGTGCTTCTGCTTCTCACTGCAGAGCCTCAGAAACCACGTTTCCCTTCCACAACACCCCACAGCAAAACCCATCTTAATTAACTTGTGTTTCCTTATCTCCTTCATGCATATAGCACTTCCTTAGGTAAGGACCCCTATCCAATGTTCCCCAGCTCCCTCACCCTGCTATAGTTCTCATTTTCTCCCTAGACCAACTCTCCTGCAAAGTCATTATCCTGACCCCCCACATCGTCTGTTGCATACATACAGCTCACCATGCTGAGACCCTAAATCTATGCTATCCATGTCTTCTGCCTTTCTACCCTTCACTTCTTCAGTTTCATAGAAAATTTTAGATAGAGGCTGTGGAGTCTGTGCTGTGCTCTGGTGCTGGGCAGGCTGCTGTAGCATATACAAGCCCAGGAGTCTAAGTAATGCTCTTCCTCTCTTTGCTTCAGGACGGGGGGGAATAGATGGTGTCTAAAAGTTGCCTTTGTGTCTTATTGTCCTGGTTGTGAGTTCCTTATTCAGACTTTTATTGCTGTCATCATTACAGGGGGAAAAAAGCACGCTTTACATGAATTAGGAAATGTGAAGTAAATCCCTAGTAAAATACGAGGTTGCTTTGGATCTTTCACACAGATGAGTGGCAAGACAGGCCTGTCTCATCCCCCTTGACATCACCAATAATGTGTAATAAATAACTGCCTCGCCATCACTGTGATATCACCTATTATCTAAAGCACACACCTTTCCTGAAAGGAAAAGAGTGTGAGAAACACCTCACAGAATTTACCTGTGTATGTGCAGGTATGCTGGAATCACTCCTGTCTCCACTACTTCCTAAAATCTCCCACTGTACATCATGTAGCTCTGGGGGTATTGCTACTTATAGGATGCATTGATTTGGTTTAGCTGGTTTTGCTTTCATTTTACTGGGGTGTGTATATAGATATACACAAAATGGCAACAGACATAAACCCAGTGTTGCTTAGCGAATTCCCCTGGCAGATGTTACAATCAAGACCATCACATTCATCTGTGAATAATGGGGAAAAAAATGGAACCAATTGTAAGGTGTTTCCACCTCCAAGCAAGGGAAACTCCATTTCTCTCAGTGAGGGTACACATGCCTCCCATTAGTAACAGTGATCATGATCACTACTACATGATGTTTGTGTAAGTAATGTCTGCTGAAGGATGTGGTCTTCATTGCATCATACCTTTGAAGCAATGTGCAGCTCACAAGCATCATTTCAATTGTATGCTCTGTTAGGATCAATGCCTTTAGGAATTGCTGAACAATTTTCAACAATTTCCAAAAAAAATTGCTAGGAATGCTAGAGCACCCCACTCTTACCTCTCAAGTCTGACAGGAGGTAAAGCAGCCACAAAAGGAGAGGTTACTGTACTACGTTGAGCAAGTAAACCACATTTACTACCACAGTTCAAACTGCAGTAGAAGTGCCTCTTGGAATGATCTTCCCTAACTAGAAAAGTTAGGACCCTAGGCTCTATCTAGGGTCATCATTTTAATCACTTTTAAATCATTTTAATGACTTTTCTTAGCTATAAAAATCAAATGTTATGTATGTTATGGTTATATGTAAGTGAAGGATTACAGATTACTCTCAGACCTGTACAAATTATCTCAAGGTCAGATCAGCCAGAAAAGAGCAAACATCTCTGTGACCTGCTGCCTCGTCCTGATCAGTAGCCTCGAGATGCAGAAGGGTTGCAACATCCCTTTTTGACTTTTAAGAAGTGCCCTTGAAGTAGACTAACAAAAGGAAGAGTTATAGGTCTGTAGCCCCATAAGTATGATTTTGCAATTTCTATCATGCTAATAAAACAGAGCCATTGCATCAGGTGACTATATTGAAGAGGTATTTACATTTTCCTTGAAATGCCAAGTTCTGCAACATTAAATGGTGTAGATGAAATTAAACTTTTTTGGAAAACTTGCTAGATCTTGACTTTCTCCTGTGTAGAGATGTGCTGTCTTCCCATACTGGATCTCCAGTGGTGAGATTTACAGGCTCATTTAAGTGCATAGCATTGATTATGCCCTTTTTCCCTGAAGTTAGTAGCAACAGTGACTTTTTGCCTGCTGTATGATCTAGTCTTTAGGCTGGTAAAAAAAAAAAAAGAAAAAAATCCCTCATTTTACCTGTGGTTTACACAACTTTTAGATTCTGGAAGCTATTTAAGATTAGTAAGCTGCTTATTTTAATAGCTCTAAGGGGCATCAGCACTCACAAAGACACATGGATTTCATGCTGAAGAGAGATACAACCCTGTAATCTTCCTGCACTTTCTTCACAGATAGAATCACCATTCACTGATCTATCACAATTCAGGTCAACAATTTCCCCTTCATTTTACATCAGATATCCTCCCCACCATCAACCAATATAAGCCTCCAAAGACCCCTCAAAGACCATATTCACTTTCACTTCACAAGATCTTGACTACACTCTTCTTGCAAAGCCACTTGTACAGGGAGTGGCACTTTCCAGCTGCATTTCTATCAACTTACAGGCAGCACATTTTGTTTCCTTCCTCCCTCCTTCCTTTTGTTGTAAAACTGCAGAAGCCAACCAACACACAGATTGAAAGAAATCATTTGCATATACAAAGAGTCAAACCACAAAGCCTGGATTTTTTTTTTAATTATTATTTTTTTGTCTTCATGCTGTCATCCTTTTGACTCCCTGACATACAGACAGGTTTTATTTGTTCAGTAAGCTTCACCCTTTCTCTGTTTCCTTACTTCTTATGCAGCTGGAAGTAAAAAGCTTACACAGCATAGGTACCTCCTAATACAATTAGTTCCTTTTCTGTGAGCTGTCAAGGAATTGCACTTTTCAACTGCATATTTTGATCAGAATTCTATACTGAGAAAAATCAGAATAGGCTGAGCTGCCTAATGGGAGTATAGACCCTGATATCTCACTACCATGTTCTTACAATCTAATGGCTGAACAGCCTGGGCACAGTGAGAGAAGAACACGTCACAGATCAAAGTCAGTGCTGCCATTATATCTAAAAGGAATAAGAATAAACAAATGGACCTGTCACATAGTATACTGAGAAAAAAAAATGGTGTCATGTTGTAAATAGACTCAGGCTGATTCGATTGAAGATTCTTGGGAAAATGACACTTACTCGTTTAATTTTTTGCATTCTCACAAAATAAATATCAAGGAGGGTTTAATGTTTAGGTTCATACTTTGAGGGTGATGGAGCCTGGAACAGGCTGACCGGAGAGGTTGTGGAGTCTTCTCTGAAGTCTTTCAAAACCCTCCTGGATGCATTTCTGTGCAACCTGATCTAGACAGACCTTCTTGGGGGGGAGGTTGGACTAGATGATCTCCCTTCCAACTCCTACAGTTCTGTGATTCTGCATGAACTTAATAACCTTGGATGCTTAAGCAGTCATACCTCTGTGTTTTCTTCCTTATCCAAGTATCAATATTTTTCTGGAAGTGCCTATACTTTCATATGATACTGAGAATTTATAACTGACATGGTGAAAATGCCCTCCTTCTTGGGACAGAGGCATTTCTTTCCTTGAAACTGAGCTTAAGCAGCAAATCAGCTTTGATTCTGATCGAAATAAACTCAATTCAGTGAGCCTCTGCAAAATCAGTGTCTTTGGGAAGTGCCAGTGATTGTGCCGTGGGTCACACTTTCTGTTTATCAGTCTGTAACTGGTGGAAGTAGAATTTTTTCCAGTCACTCTGGATCCTTATACTCCCACTGCAGTGCTACTCTTTCTAATGACAACACAGTTCTGTACCTGCTACTTAAAGATGCTGCCAAACACGTGAATGTTGGAGAGATTTCCCCATCCACAAATACAAGAGGATCTATCATTTTGGAGAAGCAAAATTCAAATTGGGGGAGGGGGGGAGGGGGGAATAAAAAAAAAGGTAGGATATTGATGTCCAAAGAACTCTGAAGAGAAATTATTTGGACACTAAATACTTATTTTGAATGACTCTTGGGTTTGAGATTCCTATCTCTCTAAAGAGTCTTCTATTTTTTACATTTACCCTGCAGAGATGGAAAATAACTGAAACCAGGACATTTGAAAGAAGCAAGGCAGCTATTTATTGAGTTCTTATGCGACTTACAAATGAATCTACAAGAAAAAAGAATGACAATTCTGCTAAACTTGAAAGGAAACACGCGTGACTAGACACTTAGGCCTTCCCACCTCTGTTTAGAAATGTCTGAACCAGCTATCGTAATACTTATTTAACACAGGCTTGTGTAAGAGTGTCACTGTTGCTACGTCAGTGACCTTTGGATAATTCCCTCCTTTGGCAGCTTTCAGTGTATATGTATTATATGTTGTCAGCATCTGATCCTGAGTGCTGATTTCAGAAGAACAAGCTGAAGGAGAATGTCTGTGTGCAAACATCAATGGCATATCAGTTGTTTGTGCTGCCTGAAAGCTGCTAATGTCAAGTCAAACCTTTCTTTTAACAATGAAAATGATCCCTGAAAACTGCTAACGTGGGGAAGGCCTTTGGTAACAGAAAATAGCATAGATCAGCCTAGACAAACACAAAACAAAACCTGTAGTTGTACTGAAGTGCAATTAATTGAAGACAGTTCTTGGTTACATTGTCTCAGAATTCCAGGGGGAATGTCCAAGTTATAGCAGCTCAGAGCCTTAAACTGTCTTACACCTCCTCTTCCTCCTCCTCCTCTCTCATACAGCCTCTTCCCAGGAACTCAGTAAGGGAATTTTCCACACTGCAAGTCCTTGAGGCTCATTACGCTCCTCTTAGTATTCTGTTCATAACAAAATAAATTATTTACATAGGTCATAACAACCTGCCTTTGAAATGTTGTAACTTGATTTGCACCAGTGCAAGGCAGGGATAACCTGAGTGCAGTTTGCTGCGGAAGCACTTGAGTGTGAAGTTGGCATCAGTGGGACCCAGTTCAGGATTGCCCCTACAGACATCATCTCAGAAAGTAACTGACACAGCCTGTCACCTCTAGCACCATCTATATATTGGTCATTTACAGGAGTGTCTCACCAGGCTGCTATGCTACATCATTTACTTTTGGACTCAATGATCTTAAGGGTTTTTTCCAACCTAAGCGATTCTGTGATCCCATGACTCTGCCATCACTAGGAGGTGAGATGCAAGTGCCAGAGAAATGCAAAACCCTCTGCTGATGTCCTTCCAGTAACCAGCCAGCTGAAGGCTCGCTCCAGCAGAAGTTCCAGCAGATCTCACTGGGGCAACAGAAGTTAGTGCCCCTGGCTATCTGCTCTACCCTTCTGCTGGAGATTTCTGCAACACAGCAGAACTGAGAAAAGCTAATGTAGACCCCTCACAGCCACCCCAGGAATGGAGCAGCTGAGGGGTTGTGC
Organism: Megaceryle torquata; assembly: GCA_024611175.1. Lineage (NCBI taxonomy): Eukaryota > Metazoa > Chordata > Aves > Coraciiformes > Cerylidae > Megaceryle > Megaceryle torquata. The sequence goes on from JANIJG010005806.1 coordinate 31,498, forward strand.
TGATGATGCCTGGGAAGCTTCAGCAGAGGGGCACCAGCAAATGGTGGCAGCTCTCATGTCCCAGCCTGCCACAGTCTGCTCAGAACACTTCTTTCCTGGGCTTTGTGATCAGTAAACACCAAACTCTCTTTCTAGTCATGGGAGATATTTTTTGCACAGACAACACACCTTTTCTAGGGGGGGGTGTGTGCAAAAAATTCCAAGAACATGCCTATTGCCTCAGATTACAGTACCCCAGATGTGCAGATAATGCAACTGACCACGAATAAACCTACTGTGTTGACATGGAAGATGCCTATTGCTTTGCTGAACAAGCTCAAATCAGCAGGAACAAGCCAGGTGAATGCTAATATGAAAGCCCCTACAAAGACCAGACTTTACGAGCTCCTTCCTTTGAGAAATACTGAATTTCCCATCACTCCAGCCACTGGAAATGTTGATGACAGTGATGGCCAGAGTGGCCAGGGTACAAATCCAGTACATTCGCCTAACACAAATTTTATGGAAAAACATCAGATCGCTACATAGGGCAGAAATAAAAGGAACTAAGAGGGACACATGGGGGCTGAAGGTGAGCTCAGAAGACTGGTAGACAGGGAAATGTTCTACTAAAACAGCAAGTACAAAGCTCAGCAAAGATCACAAATATCACAGAGAAACCAGAGCCCTGGTTTAACTGTTCCTATAGGGGTGCTGGCTGGTGTCTCTGGATGCTGCATGTCCCCAAGGCCACATGCTGAGAAGAAGAACAACATGAAAGAGATCCTGATTTATTGGAAGACCAGCAGGAACCCAGCTTCATCAGCCAGCAATGGTAGACTCTGTTGTAAGTTATCTGTAAACTGGACTGTCTCCTAGGACAGAGGACCTAGAAACACAGTTTGGAAGCCAACAAAAATCATTTTCCCTCCAGTTTAGGCTTCCATATGGTCTAAAACAGCATGGCCACAGCAGGCCTGCCATTTATGTAAACTGACTGTACAATGGATGGATACATCTTAACTGTCAATATCAAATGAAGATCTAGGTCATTGCTTTAGGGAGTTGCAGACAGATGCAGCGCCTGGGCAAAGAGCATGCTGATGTAGAAATACTGGAGGTATCCAAGTAGGCACACTCAGAGTGATTCCGTATGTGAAACCTGAAAAAATACAGGAAGAAAACAGGGATTACTAAATAATTTCTACTATTGAGCCAAATATTTTAGCCTACTGTAAAACAAAACTGCTGAAGTAGTTTCCAGTTGATTTTGGTCCCTTGTGGTATGCTAGTTTCAGCTGCTAAAAGCAAGCTAAGTGATAAATCACGTTAGAAAAACCCATTTAGCTCATGCAATGTTGCATGAATCTCTGTTTCTATGAATGGGCCATACCAGGTATCATAAAACAACAGGAGGAAAAACAAAAGACAATTTATGACACATCCTGCCTAGAATTACTGAGGTCATTAATGCTCTGCAGAGCAAGACAAGGGGAACCACTGTTTGATGGGCCTAATGAAGAGCTGCTATAGCCCAAAGATTTTCTTATATAAACAGGGAGCAAATCTGGGTTGTCTGTAGGTTGTGACAAACTCACTAAAGCAGGTGTGATTTTTCTTATGAAGCTGTTTAATCTGTCTGAAGATAATTATTCCCTCACACCTGTAACTTCATTCTCTCTGATCCCTACAAAATGTATGTGGATTTGCTAGATACAGTGTATTTCAGGAAGGTAAGCACAAAAGATCACATCAGAAGCCAAACATTCTGAAGATCTGAAAAGAGATCAAACTGCCTATACCATGTTCTGAAAAATATGTATAAATTAAGGTAAATAGGGATGATCAATAACATTACCCAGCTATGCTGAACTACCAAAATGCCCTTGTTGAATCAGGGACTTCTCCACATCGATGCTATTGAATTAGATCAGTAATAACTGCAAAGAGTTCAATTTCAAAGTCACAGTTATAAATCACAGGGAAAAAAAAATCCTTGCAGAAATAACATTATGATGTAAACCGTAATTCTACATTTGCTCAAGTACATGTTAGACAATCACAAGGAACTTACAAGTCCACCTTCAGGCGAATACCATTCTCCCAGTAGAAGTCTTCACCTTTCTTGCGCAATCCAATCCAGGAGTCATCTATTTTCAAATGCTTAACTAAAGAAAACTAAAAAAATAAAGGAGGAAAAAACAACAAAAATCCAAACAAGTTGGTGGGGTTTTTTTTGTCAACGTGAGCTCTCAAAATGAGAAGAAAATTTCTCCTGTGACTTTTGAGGAGGACTAGTTCATCACTCTGTCATCTAGAACCCTTTCATAAGCATTTCACTGAGAATTAGGAGTCTAATTCTGCCTTTGAATTTACCCTTATGGTAGCATAAATCTCAATGAAGTTATTCAATAGTACACTCTTGAAAATAATTACTGTCCACTACACAAAAATACCCAAACACCATGTATTGGTTGTGTCTGTCTATATACGTGTATCAATCGCTATATATGCAGCTTGGTACATACAGGTGTTTCCTGCATTTCAGATGGGTATAAGGGAGCTCTCCTCCTTCCCAATTATTATTAGTTATTACTTAAAGGTATGTGTGCATGGATGTACAGATAAAAAGAGTAAAAGACAGTTCGCTGCTCCAGAAGCTTGCAACAACCAATACTAAACACAGCAAAGAATGATGGAAGACAACAGAAAGAGCACTTGCAATGGGTGAATATTACAGAGCTCCCTGCCACAAGATATCTATCAGCAGACTCAGTGAACTTAAAAATGAAATAAATATTGCCTGTCAGCATGGACTCTAATGTTCACAAAAAAGAGTGCAGCCTTATACTCCTCCACTCTCCCCTAGCAAAGTCAGTCTATCCAGTTCATAAGAAACTGTCTCAGTATGGTCCCAATGCCATTTCTGCACTTTTTGGTGTACCTTCTGGTGTGGCTCCCCCTGTCCAGTGCCGGAGACCAGGCAGGGCACCACAGAGCACTAATACAGCCTGGTAAGCCAATATCAGTGTTCCTGTGATTTTCTTTCATAAGCTGTGTTTTACATTTTGTAGGTATAAGCAGCAGTTTAAGTAACACCTATTTCTACCTAGCCAATTATCAGCTACTTATCACAGGCACTGAATTAGAAGTGAAGCTTTTAGATGCATAAGAAAGAGGCATTTGCAAATTTGGTACCATGTGCTCGCTCACAAGGCAGCAATGCAGACGGGGCTTGTCGAGAGGGGCCAAGATGGCAAATATGGCTGGAATCACTGGCAAAGAAAGGGGTCTGACAAAGGGATAAAATGAGAGACCACATTCAGTAAAGGACTCACACACAAAGTAAGAACTGGGCCCTGCATTTTTCTCCTCACTGAAATTCTTGTCCCTGTAAAAATATTGGTTAGATCAAGTCAAACTCAGCTGTGGCCTGTGTGTCATTTCACTGAGATTTCCTCCATTTCAGTATTTGCTACACCACTAATATGTGCCAGCCAACTGAAAAAGTAGCCTTTTGACCTCTCTTCAATAATCACAGTAACAGGAAAACTCAAATGGTAATCTATCTAAAAAATAATTTTTTGATGAAACTAGTTTGTCATCGGTGATACTTAAAAGACAGCAGAGGTGCAAAAAACTATTATAGTTTCAGTAGCATGCAGCAGAAAGACATCACTAGCATTCACCAACTCAATGCACCTGGACCATAACACAGGCAAATGAAAGTTTTTTAACAAACTGATTAGCATGAGAAAAGGTCCAGAGCACCTTCAGCAGGGTTGTATTCCTACCACTGGTGGGAATATGTCTCTAAGAGGTATTAAGGCATATCCAAAACCAGTTACAAGCAGATAGGAACAGATAATTTCCAGCATGCTGAGAAATGTTTTTAAATGTTTAGTTTCTTTATAGAAACCAAAGTACCCATGTATGTGTCTGTACTGGATGTTGAACAGATTCATACCTACTTTGAAGATGAAGGCCCATAGGTAAAACTAGGCAAACCAATTCATTACAAAGAGCTTTTCATAGTCATTCAAGTCAAATACAGGCACCAAAGCAGTGTGGGGCAGCTGGTACTGCTGCTGTACCTGCTGCAGGTACTTCCCATTACCTGAATTCACACGGCTTACTTACTTTAAAAAGACCTAAAGGATAAACATTGCATGCAAAAAAAAAAAAAAAAAGGGGGGGGGGGGATGACACACGACACACCATTCTGAGTTACCAAGTCCCATCTTCTTTAGTATGACCTTTAAGAAACTTCCCTATCTGATCAAAGCATGAACAGGTTTCAAGGTTTTATTTGTTACAGAATTCCAGTTGTGGAAGCAAGAAAAATAAGAGTACGTAAGCATTAGAAAGCCTTGGAGTGACAGGATTTTGTGAGCTGCATCAACTAAGAAAAATACTTCAAATTCTTTCAAAAGTTCATGTATTTTAAAATAGATAGAAAAAGGAGATACAGATACATGGAAATAAAAAAAGTATTTATTATTCAAGTCTGATAAAGCAAGGAAAAAAGTGACAGGAAAGTCACAGAACCAAAAGAATGAAGAGGAGATATGGTAATCCAAAAACCTTAGTACTGAACATCTTAATAACTCTGTTACATTCTTGAGGGAAAAAAAAACCCAACACAACGAACAAACAAGACAAACCATGAAAAACTGGGATAAGAAAAGGGAAGAAGACACATACTGAAATCTGCCCCATCAAGCAAAAGACTGTAAGACTGTCTCTGTCAACCAAACTGAATGAGTTATTAAACTTCTTATTTTTCTGAAAGCTAACTTGTGTTCAGTAATTTCTTACTTCGTAACTGCTTGAGAAAAAGCTGACAGTTCTTGATTCTGCCCTTCAATTTCTTGGAGAAGCACGTTCTCTGTCAGCATGCCAGTGGTCCCATTGTCTTTCTGCAACTCAAAGATAACACAGTATTTAAATAGCTGCAAACATATTCCTGTAGCCAAAGCCATGTGTAGATGATAGACTTTCAGGAGTCCGAGGTTTACAGAATTTTATTTGACAACATCATTACCATTTAAGATTAAATTGCAAGCATAACAGCTCCTGAGCTCTCATCAGTGACCTGTTGCATTAGAATTTGCCTAGATTTTGCTGAACCAGAAGACAGGCAAATGTCTTTTCCTCCACTTCTGTGATTCAGCCTTCAGTATAGTCCCAGACAGAACCGTTACACATCAGTTCTGCCCATGATTACCTTTTCCTACAAAGCAGGAAAAAATAGATTGTACCCTGGAAGTAGCATTCGAAGCACTAAACTCAAAACTAATCACGGGGTATTAAATTACTGCTGTTTTAATCCCTTATGCCATGTGCAGCCACCAGCTACCCAAAATGTAAGCCACAAAGGTAACCAATCTAAAAAACAACTGCTAAGAGACAACGGCAGTTTCAGAACAGCAAACTCTAATAAACTTAAAAAAAACCTCTAACACAACAAACCACAAACCCACAACACAGCCAAAAATAAAAACCCACCAACACAAAAACCTCCAGCAGTTTTTCATCCATATCTGTTTCTGAACTAATTCACAACAAAGCCATATAAATGCCTGTGTATACATAAAGCAGAGAGCAGCCAGAACAACCAGTGGGATTGAGGTGGATCTCAGTTGTCTGCAGTCTAACAGCCACTGCTTGCCCAAAGCGCCCATGAAACTCCAACCAGACACTTCCTGGAATAAGTTGAAGAGTTTGCTCACGTCCAAGCTCTGGTCACTGCACAGAGAGGATACAGCCTTCTGACTAGTTATGTTTTTCACCCAGAGTTTTTACATAATGCCTATAGAAACCTTTAATGCACGCAGGAATCTAGAAAAAAGCAAATCACACTATCATTCTTTCTGAAAAAAAAATAAAATCACACAATTTATTAATATTTAAAGTAGTGATTAACTACTTAACTAGGGAGTTGTTTATTATTTGCTGACAAAGTTAGCTGAGCATCTATTTTTCATGAGAGCATATCAGACAACATATTCAAATGAGGCTGTCTCAGAAATGGGGTTGAACCTGTAACATGCAGAGCTAGGGACTATCAGGCCTTCTTCTAGCATTTTTTTCCTCCCCTCTAACTTGTTTAAGGAGTACAGCATAAACTTAGAAAGGATAATATACACAACTCATAACTGCCACTTGAACTGCATTAAACCTAGTTATTTCCATTAAAATATTGGTTTCATGAACAGTGATCAGTTCAAAGGGATAAATTATATAGAATTAGGGATTAGCTATACCATGGGAAGCAATTAGAGCAGGAAGCTGTAAAGCCACAAAACCAGGAATGGGATTCAGAAGCACGTATAACACCTTGTACTTAAAAAGGTTCTTCTACTCTAGCACCTCAGACAAGTTCTGTCATGCAAAAATACTTCTGGATCAGTGCACAAGACCTGCTGACAAACCTGTGCAATTGTATCCAGCACACGTATTCTTTAAGCAATTACACAATGAAAAAAGAAAAAAATGATACAAGAAAACAGGAAGCTGTCAACCTTTGATAAACATTCAACTAACTGCTCATCAGCACTCAACACAAACCTCAATCATTTAAAATCATTAAAATCATTTAAAATACAAATGCCAAGTTCTTCCTATTTGGGAACTCTTTTTAAAGAAAGTAACTAACTACAAATATCTACTCAAAGTACTCTGCAACTCTAACCAAGTATAAAAGCACTACACAAGGGGATTACTTCGTCACACCAGTGATGCAAAACTGCCACCTAATGCCGCTACCTGCCACTTATTTGCTTACAGCAAAGTTTGTAGGTTATTCTGATGTTAAATTCACAGTCATTTAGAGAACAAGACATCTGTACACGTGCAAGTTTAGCCAGGTTAAACAATAAATTCTAATGTAATGAGCAAAGAAAAAACAAACAAACAACAATTTATTTTGTTACTCATAGCCAAATGTGATCCTGTGGTCAATTAAAGAGAGAAACCTAATATTGGTACAAATACATATTGCTGGAAATTACCTCCTGGTGGAAAATTAAGAACATTAAATACCTCCTTGCTTTTTTTAAGCAGAATTTCATTACTAATTTTTGATCACTTTTTGGAAGATAATTTCAGGAGGATGAGCTTTGATAAGCTAATAAATCTATTAAAAATCCACTGGACTTAGAGGATGAGGGTTTTGAGCAACAAGTAGCACTTGAATTTCTTTAACTTGCAAATGAGCAAATTTAAGAGGTGCAAAAGCTATCAGACAAACAGGAAATAACTTGTAAGAAAGGACTTCAGGCCAAGCTAGATAAGCAGTTCGTATCAGCACAGCCTACAAAAACAGAAGTGGTCTGCAAATACAATTACTTTTAACAATAAAGAGCAAGTCCCAAACCCCGTAAATTATCAAAAGTCAAGTTAAATTAAATCCCACGAGTACACAAAGACTCTTCAGCTCTGTGGAGAGGAAAGGTAGAGAAGACAACACCTAAAACAGGACAAAATGATGATTTTACCTCCACTTTCAGAAGGGAGTGACAAACACTGAAGTATTTAAAGGGGAATACTGAATATATATAGAGATCAAATATGAAGCAAAACTCACAGCAATCTATTGATTCAAGGCATTAAGTGTAATAGGATAGAATCAAACTATATGACTAGAAATTTTTGCTAGCAGTTTTGCTTAAAGGGGCAGAGACACTATGAGATATTCGGGGGAAGAAAATAATCCAGACTAGTTCAGATGCATGACTTCAGAATATACTTTGAAGGAAATACACAGATGGAAGTAAATAGGACAAAATACAAGAGAACTGCCAAAAATAGAGCCAAATATCTCAGCTTCCCAAGTTAAAATGATTTAAACTGGAAAATGAAGTAGTAGCATAGGATGGGCAAAAGGTAAAGCAAAAGTCACAGGTGTTTGAGAGGATACCCATTTGAGAGACTCATCATTAAATCGATTTATTATCTTTAACTCAGCACAAGCAGCAGAAACAACCCTGCTGATAATTTACACTCATGCATATCAGGTAACTTTATTACACAGACTAGAACTACAAAGTATTGTTTCAGAGCTAATTATCCACAGACTGGAAGAACACAAGTGGAAAGTCAATCTCAAAGCTTTGATTGGATGTTCACTGCAGCAGTCTGCTATAAACTAAGAATTTGTTTGAAAAAAGATGGTGGCTAAAGAAAGTCAGATAAATTAATTGACTACAGGATTGATACATGCCATCATGAGTAAAGAAAATGCGACAAAAGTATCGCATAGGATGCCTCTACCTGTAATGAGGGTTTATTCATGGTACACCCTGCTCTCACATAGGCAGCCAAAAGTCTCATAAGCCATCTTAAAAAAAAAAAAATAAAAGGCACCAGGAAACAGAAGCTATCACACAAGGCTTGCAATGAAGGCTGACAAAGTCACCATCTCTTATAACATGGTGAGGTAAGCATCAAAATGGATCTTTATCTTAATACCTGCTGCTCCAGCCTGTTATTTGCTAAGAGCTAGTTAGGAATGCATTTCTGCTGAAAATCAGAGAACTGATGAGAACAATGAGGCTCTGGAACAGTCTTTAAATCAAAAGTAGCAGAAGGAAAAGACCACAAGTGAAGGGAGAGCTTAAGCATTTTATTAATCTGCTAAAACATTATCTGCAAATAGCATCGGATTGGATCTGATGAACGGGAAAGACCCTTTTAAATCCTGAATTCTTCAAAAAACCCTAGGATTTATAAACACAGATTTCATTCAGCAACAAATATTACCTTCTACAGACACAGATCAGAAGCACTGATCCAATGTAGTCTAGCTAGTCAAGCCAATAATTACATTCAAGCAAACAAACATCACTGGAAAACTGACAAACACAGACCAAGACAACTTGAAGCAGCAAACTGCTGTAGAACCCAGATTTTCATAACTTCAAATACTAGGAAATAACTGAACTCGCACATCACAGCCCAACGGGGGGGGGGGGGGGGGGGGGGGTCAAACCTGAGATCTTCACACATATAATGTTTAAAGTAGAATCCCTCAAAAAAAAAAAAAACAAACAGTAAAAGGGATTTTCAGAGGATTAGGGGTTTTTTGGTCCTTCACCAGCCTTGTATTAAAATTTTGACAAGACACTGATAACCATCCCAGAAAAAAGCCACACAGGAAATCTTTCAAATGAGGGGCCAAAAATGTCACTTGAATGGAAGTTTAGACAGCCCTTTATGGCAGAGTCTAGTAAATATTCCTTTTTCTGAGAAAAAAAATAATTTAAAAATTCCCCAGTTTGGGTGGGGTGTGTGTATAAGAATTAAGAAGCAATTTAGAAAACATCCTTGACTGACAACAGTTGGGTTTTATGGTATGTCCCTAGCCTATTAAAAACACCTAGAAAGACAATACATAAAATTCAAAACAGCTGCAATCCAAAGCCTCCAAGGCAAACAAATATTTTACTCCCCACCACCATGGCAGTTTCTACAACCATGATTTTTCATGCCATTATCACCCTTCTCAGGGTATTGACTTTCCCACTGAAGGCTTCTCCTTCAGTCTTTGTACTCTCTCTACCAAAAAATAAAAATACACAAGTATTCATATTCACTTTCTAGTGAGGCAACTAAAACTTCAAAACATAATGTCTTGTTTTATGGTGGAATTGTCACAGAAAGAATTCTAAAAGACAGGAAAAAATAAATTATCTGCAGTCATTTACTGGACTTGGAAAAGGATAGGATGCACTTATGAGGGCACAGTTAACCAGGTGAGATTCCTACAGTACTGATCATCTGCTGGACAGTTTAGTTTTGACACTAACTGCACGTGCTCAATGGCCAGGAGCATGAACACCACAACTAAGGCTTCTGCTGATGGTTTTGTCTTGAAATTTTGATGAAAGCCAACCTGACGTTAAAGCAAAAATCACCCTTTTGCCCTGACTGTAACATGACACAAAGATGGTTTTCCTTCTTCCAAAACAGAAGTACAAGGTTTCTGACCCAACAGGCATCCCACCTTCCAGCAGAGTCTAACAAAAAGATTTGGTTATGGCTTTCAACAGAGAATTATAGTGGTCCTGTAAAAGACTTCAAGCAAGACTGGGAGCAGAAAAGAGTTTTGACTGTGCCACCTTTCTCTTTTTTTGTGTGTGTGTTTGTTTTGTCTTTTAATAAAAAAAAAGGTGACAAGTTAAAATAGAAGGCAAAAAATATTCTCAAAACCTGAGATAAAGGCTACTCAAGCTTTCAGTGTCTAACTTGCTGTATTTTTATTTTGTAGCATCGTGTCAACTCCTCAGTTTAAATATTTATCAGTGTAATTTTTAAATACTGAATTGTTCTAAACATTATTTCAGTGGCTTTTGTAGTGTGTTGAAAAACAGCAATTTCCCCAGTAATTGTGGAAAGATTACAAAAGTGCAGAGTTATTTGGGGATCTAGTTCAGTAGTAATGTTCAGTTTTCTGAATTTCCGTAATACGTACACGTCTGTAACTTTGTATTATTCGGACACTGCTCAAGCCTTTCAACAGTGTGATTAATCTTCACTATTCTACTGCAATTTCAAAATACCAATTTACATACCTGTGATGTTTGGCCCTGTAACTTTGCAAGTTGAGCTGTTCGCATGTTTAAGGACTGGCTCCTTGTAACTGTTGCTCCAGAAGATTTCCCATTAACTTTTCTTTCCAGGTGACAAGTTACTAACAGCTTTTCTTCTAACAGCACAGCATCCCACGGATCTTCAGCAGTCATACTTGAAGCCCTCTCTCCATCACTCTCTGTCTTATTTAAAGTCTCCACACTATCCACTTTTGGTTTACTTAGGGGATCCAAATCTAACCAATCAAATTTACTAACATCCCTGCAGCTTTCTGAGGCTGGGAGGTTAGAAACTGCAGACTTTATAGCAGTCATTTCTAAGTCTGTGCTTGACTTCCCATTTTTCAGAAATTCTGAGGTGCTTGCTATTTTGTCAAATACTTTTGCCATTTCTGGTGTAAGTACTGGAGGATATATAGATAGGCTTCCTTGTGGATGAAAAGGTGTAGTAGCTGCCAACGGGTATGAAATGTATTGTGACTGTCTTGGAAGACCAAGGTAAACAGGTTCTCTAGAGTGACAGGATGACACATTTGGATGGAAACCATTCTGAAATATACCAGTCTGTTTTGCGTAAGAAGCTGAGGGGTAAAGAGGAGGTAAAGTGCATGTCACAGGTGCTGCTATCCCAGGCATCCACTGTCTTCTCTGACCCATAGGCCCAAGATAAAATTGTGAAGACACAGATGGGCTCAAAATAGGACTTACTGGCAACGTAGGTACTTTACTAGATGCAAAACTGTCATCCAGCAGCAGTTTCTCTAGTTCAGCATGAGTAAGCTTCTCTATGTCAATGGTGCTTAGTTTATCTTCCATGCTCTTGGCATCAGACTCTGGAAACACCATGAGATCATGGTCCTGTTTGTTATGAGTCTGTTCTTTTTGTCTGGTGCTGCTTAAAGATTGAAAAGTTTGTTTATTACCAGCTATACCTCTTTCTTTCTGCATCTTAGCTAACGCCTCAGCTTCCATCTGCAACGCCTCCTCTTTGTCCACATCTTTTGACCTTGAGGCTGCCAAAGAAGGTGATGAGCGCTGTTTAAATCCATTGCCACTGGATAGCTGGGCCATACCGCAGGAGCAGACGTCCATTTAAAGCAGCAACACTTCCCTTGCACTGGTTGTCTACCCTTGGCTTCAGAGTACTTTTAGCAGATCTGAAAAGGAAATGAAACATTAGAAATGCATAAAAGAAATCATATATGGAGAAGTACCAAGAAATAAAATTTTAGAGATAATTTTTTTTTTTTTTGAGGTGGTGGTGTCAAACTTAAGAGAAGACATAACTAAATACAGAGGCTTTGAATTATGTGGGACTTGTTTGATTTTCTTACTAGTACTTATCAGTAAGTAAAGTACTTGATTTCCTTTTGCACCACTAAACCCAAGGCACAGAAAAGCTATGTGCAAGTACCTATTTTCAGATTTGAGCAATTCTGCACATTTAGCCAGGTTCAGTCTCAGATGTACAAATCTTTCTACAGACTACAAATATCTAGCATTGATAAAGCACATTGTCAAGAGGACTTCCTGTTTACTTCAATATATTACAAAGATGACAGACCTATCAAACTGCTGCACCATGATTGTGATGGTCACAATGATGCTGAAGGACCTCCCTTCCTTTGGAAAATATCATTGTACTTTACCATCTTAGCAAGACAAATCATGCTTATGAAATGCTGTTTCAAAAAAAGCAATTTAAGTACATCTGCTCACCAAGTAATCCCTTTAACAGCCCCTTAAAGTAAGTGTCATTCCCTACTAGGTAAGGGAAGAAACTCTGAAAGGTCATTTCTTGCTTAAGGCCAACAAAAAGAAAATGACATCTTGTATTCTGCAATTCCAATCAGTACTATTATACAACTTCCTGCATTCACCACAATATCTATGCCTCTTGATTAAAATAATCTTACAAGAGATTATCACAAGAACTGTGTTATTTTTCAATATTATTTCTATTTTATTCTACAGCTTTTACAGTCAGGTTCGAGTTGAGTCCAGGAGATAAGATGTCTTCCAGCAACAGCTAGCATGCATATCAAGCAGCAAGATAAAAATCACGAATAATGAGTTTCTGCTAGGAGGGTTACAGAAACAGCAATCCTCGTTAACACAGTTTCACTCAACTAGATGAGCCCTTTACATGTAAGTCATCATGTGCTTGTCATACAACAATCTAGAAATTAAAAGTTCTCTGCAGCAAATAACATAGATAACTGAAAAGTCTGTCTTTATGTTCCCTTGTTATTCATACCCATTAGAAGGAGATGTGGGGGCTTGTCTTCCCCCTCCTTGAATCAGACCAGAGATATGTGCTTTAAACAAACTGACTGTACTTCTGTGGACTTGCCACATAGACAGCAAGATTCTTAACAGATTTCTAACAGATTCTTTAAATTCTTTAAGACTCCGGCCAAGCTTTTGTTGTATCTACTTCATTTCAGTGGCTTTTACAGTGAAGGACAGACATCTTCATAAGAGGTTCTATACAGTTCAGATCAATCTGAAAACATAAATTCAGGTGAAACCCTTCACAAACCAAGATTCAACCAGAACTGATGTTACAGGTGCCAAGATGAGATTTAAATGAAAGAACCTGTCTTCAGAAAGACTGAAATAGCAACAGACTAACAAAGTTACAACACCCTGAAAACCACAGAAGTCCTGAGGAACAAAGTCTTAAGGAGGAGCTTTGGAGGTTACTAGCATGTATCCACTCCACATGACAAGTAGGTACAAAATGGATGATATCTACAGAAAAAAGCAGATAGCAGATCCCTTTCCATACAATAGATTAAGATGCACAGTTTGACATTCATTAAAGCCACAACTATTGCCACTAGGAAGAAGTCCTGTCCTATCTAGAGCCTATCTGGCACAGCCAAGTGTTGAACTCAACTCAGGGAATCTATTTAAAAAAACAAAACCAAACACCAAACTTTTTTGCTGCATTCCCCTATAGACAGGGCAGGTCCCTGCCCCCATTTGCAGCACAGCTGTGGCCTTCAGTGCCACTGAATTATTTATTATCCTCCAGCTAGCAAGACAGTTGTCTAAACCTTGCCCTAAAGATGTACTGAGTATTTTGTAGATGGTCTAATCCTACTAGCCACAGATAACATCCTAATGAGAACTCTAATATACTTTACACCAACTGCTCAGACTGTCTAGATAAACAAGCAGACTTTAATCTCTTTATTACCTTACGGCTGGTTAAAAATGCTACGTCAAATTTTCAGATGCAAGGACATCCTGACTCATTAAGTCCTCTCAATAATTCCTAATTGACTTCTCCAAGAAGCAGCAGCATGAAGTTAAGTGCAGCTTTCAGTCTTGCTGTTGCCTAAGGATTCTAAATAGTTCCTGAATCTTATTTTAAAAGCTAGACTAGCATCTTACTTTCTAAGAATATTTAGAATTGTTTGGGCTAAAACTTGGAAGAAGCTTATCAATGCATACCAGTGCTGCTTGATAACTACAGCAGCAAGTGATTTTTCTTAAGGAAAAAAATATCAAGATCTTCAAAGTAACTATATATAAGAATACTGGCTCCTTAAAAGAGTAGGAAGCTTTATTTTTCTGCTGAAATGGACAGCTTTGATCTCCCCACTCACCAGGCAGTCTCCTACTCACAAGAAGTCACTGTTCCACAAAGTCACGACTGCAGATAAACATACATTCCTTAGCACTCCAAAACACGGTGCACAGCTACAGCAGCATGTTCATACCTAACATCTAGAGTCCCAATCACTCAACAATTTGCTGGTTTATTTTAAAGCTTCACACTACAGTGCTGCATTTTTGTCAGTGTATGACTGCACGCTTGCACTGACAAATCCAGTGACTGCCAATATTAAAGACAAATATTATTAGTGGTTATCTGAAAAGTTGAGGTTAATTTTTATATTTGCAAGACATTCTCATCAGCATATGTTTACTTAATCACTAAGTTTTGTCCTTGGGAAACTTCTAAAACCAAATCAGTGTATAAATCTGTCAAATTTTATAAGCAGACTGCAGTTTTCAAACAGTTTGAAGTTAAATACTGCTTTTAAAAGTCTGATAAAATTGCAATACTTCTAGCAAAACTTTATCCTGAATGCCAGTTTTAAGCCATAAATTCACATGACAAAACATCAGAAGAAAAGCTCCCCAGGCATAAGCATGATTAAAATAAAGATAGATTCTCTTTTAAATGCTAACTACCCCGCATCAGTTAACACTTTCATATAAGTTTAGCTTCACTTTGAACTTCTGACTTTGTAGGCATCCAAGTTCAAAGGCAGAGAGTGAGCAGAATGTAAACTTTCCAGCATTCACAAAGAGAAGGGCAAATTCCATTTGGACCATCTATCAGAAGGGAGCCTCTCTCAAAAACTCAGAATACATCTGAATTCAAATCCCCAAAAGAGGAAAATCAGATACCTGAACCATTACCGGCCATACCATAGTTAATTAACGAGAAGTTTGTAATAACTGGAAGTCATCAAAGACCTGGAAGTAATCCTTAGAGTCAGGAGTGTTCTTATCTCAACTGCTGCACACTATTTTAAGTAACAGTAATAATCAGTTTTCAACTGTCAATCTGTTTACCTTCAAGGGCACAACTCTCTATCTAAACACTTAAAGAATGGGTCTTTTTTTTTTTTTTTTTAAAGGCAACTGAGGGATTATAACAGAAATTTGAAAGTGATAAAACAATCTCCAGCACTTCTCACCTAAATGTGAAATTAAACGGACCCATTCATACTTTATACAAAGTCAAAATATTTACACTGCCCTAGCAGTAACTCACCAATACTGCCTGTTTTAGTTAAAAAAACAGGTCTAAAAATCTCAACCACCCCATTTATCTTCAGCCTTGACAAAAGGTAATCTGTCTTTTGCAGTGAGATTTAGCTAACTTTAAGCAATATTTTCTTTAAGCATTTGACCACATGTGATCAGACACGAGACTGCAGACCTTTCTCTGGCTCCAGTCTAGCAGAGCTTCCCTGGAGCAACGCTTACTTGGTGGCAATTTCAAATACATGTGTTTAGAATCTAAAGTTAACTTGCTCAGTTCAGTACCTGCGCAATTTTATTTGAGAATTGTTCATTATTCATTTTTTATTTAAAAGAAGTAAAATGCTCTTTAAAAAAAAGTATCAATAGAACTTTATTATTATCAAGAACAAAGAAACAGCAAGCTGTCTGACCATCTCCTTCAGCTCAATGTCTCTATATGGAAGGGAAATAAATTTCAAACCACATTTTCGTTTACAAAGTCTTAGCAAAAAAAAAAATTTACATTAATCTAGCAAGTACATAACATTGAACCATTAAGAACTTCTTTTCTACTAAGGAATATATAGGGTTTTGATAAGAAACTTGAGGAGAATTGTTACTTTCTACCAGGACAAAGACTTGCAAAACTAAATTAGTTCCCTATCTCAATGAGCAAGGGATGACTTTATTAGAGATAAACCCCATTACCTTAAGCAGAGGTAACTGCACCATCTGCTCATGTACATGTTAACATTCTTCTCTACATACGATGAGTTGCACAACAATCTTTCTAAAAAATACCAAAAAACAAACACAAACCCAAGGCTTTTAACATGCTATTTTTAATTTGTTCTAGTGCTAAACAAGTACAGAACATACTATTTGGTAATTCATTCTTAAGAAATACTTTGCAGTTATCACAAATCAGTGCGCATAAATTCCCTAGAGTCCAAGCACTAAATACAGAAGCAATGATAACAAGTCAGACCATTTCCTGCATTCCTTATAAAGTAATGCCCTGACATACAGTAGCCAAAGCTTCTTCAAAACAAGTGTAATCCTCATAATAATTCTGTAGTTATTTTGACATTATTAAAAAAAGAAAAAAGAGAAATAAAAAAAAAAGAAAAAAGGAAAAAACAGATTTGAGGCATTTGCCTAACACCGAATGACAGCCAACTACGAATTAGCAGAGCTTGCCTGCATACCAGGGACAGTAGCAGTTTCACGGGATATCATGGAAAACTCAGCAAAATAAGGCAGCAGTAATATACTATGGAAAGTACTAATCATCTGGAAAGGAATTTATAGCAAGACATTTTGCCACAGCAGGAAAACTTCTTAGCAAGGAAAAAAACCCAGAACTTTGATTTTCACAAGCCCTCTCTGCCAGATGCATTCAGATTGCTACAGAGAAACAAATGAACAGGTAGTTCAAGAACTCATGTCATGATGAAGTCCGATATCTTTAAAAATACTGTAGGTCTTAAATTAGAAGTTTTTCAATGATCTGTACATAAGTAGTCCTGAAAGGTTAGTTTTTTGGGTATATAGTTCTATCACACTATCTCCCCACTAAAAACTTAGTAGCTTACTTAATCCAGTCATCTTTGTAAAATTAGCAAGTGCCCCCTTACAGAGGAAATTAATGCAGTTATCTGTAAGATTGAAGCCATTTAATTTTGGCTCATATCTACAAAGTCTTCAAAGACAATTTCACTAGTTTAAATACAGGTGCTATTTTTAATCGGGCACAAACTCTAAACCAGCACTCATTTCTGTTTTGCTGAAATTATTCAGTTAATTAATACCCAAGCAGCTGTACCAAGACCAGTACATCTAAAAAGCACAATTTCATTACAAAACCTTGATCCTAAGACTTAGGTTAAAGAATTTCCAGTACCAGAACAGAACGCCTGCAGGAATGTTTCAAAATCTTTCAACACTGGCAACAAATCCCTTGAAAAATCCAGCCTCGGCTGTTTCAGTGGTTATAAAACCACTTATTATAAATCAATTTTCATTCAGGACACCATGCACAAGACTCGTACCAGATATAGCATGTGTTTTAACAGCAGAATCTTGATTTTTTGATGAATGTTCCAAGAGAGATAAAGGGTAGAAGAGTCCGTCATGATATTCCAGCCGAACCTTAGCATAGGCAGCTACAGTTACCTCCAGATCATGTGTTTTCTATTGCCATGAATTATGCCTCACCTCCTTAAACCAGCCTTAAACCAGCACTAGTCACTGCAAGCCACCTTACCAGTAGGTGTGGATGCCTGCAGATTTGGTACAGCATGTTTGCAAGCTTCTTCAGTATACTTGTGCTGTTATAGTCCTCCCCTTAAACTCTGAACCCAATCACCATTTCATTTAACTCCATTGAAGAGACAGGAGTCTTAAAGATAATTAAATTCCATAAAAGTTTCATAAAAAAAAGCAACCCAACACCACCAGGAATGCTGAGTGTCATGGCTAGAAGAAAACAGTAGAATGAGCTCATATTGGACATCACAGATTTATTACCATGATAATCTTTATCAATGCTTCAATCACAGCAAGAAATCCTTAAAGCAAATAAACTGAAGACACAACAGAGCAGGAAACCTGACATCAGGTTTACCAGCTGTAGAGCCACTTAGCAATTTCTGCATCTCTGTATCGCTCCCTATTTCATTCTCAGCTTCCTAACAGCATACCTGCAACTTTGTTCCTGCCCAGTATTTTCTGGATGCACACACCAGAAAAAGCAATAAGGAAAGCGATGGCATCCCAGGCTGTTTCATTCTGATGCATTTGGCTAAGATTATTTTTTCCATGCCTTACAGCCAAGGCTATTACCAGCATTGTTTGACAAAGGCTAAGAATTTTAGTTCTGTTGCAATGTTACCCTTACAAAATAATGCTTTCATATCCACCCCTTCTGTTTCAAAAGTCTGCTTTTAAAAACATTTTACTGGTTCTTTTGCTTTTCAGCCACCTCTGAAGTTGTGCTTTTCTCCATATCACCCTTATGATTCACACTCTTTTTCCACCAATCCCTCTTTCTTTTCTAAGCATACTTGAAAACACTCATGCAATACAAAATATTCCACACAGAATAGGGTTTGGGGTTTTTATTAAGTAATGCTGTTGACCCAAATATTTTGATTCCCTGGCTGAATAATCTGCACAGTAATCCAGGATTTGCAGAGTAATTCTACTCTGGAGTATCACTTTGCTGGAACAATTAAAACTGGAAGGGGCCTCAAGGGGTCTCTAGTTCCATTACCTGCTCAGAGCAGGGTCAGCTATGAAAAGGTGACAAGGGTGCTCAGGACTTTACCCAGGCAAAGTTTTAGTTATGCATACAGTACGAGCCTGAGTACAGCAGCATGTGACAAATTACCTGTAGCATCTATCTGTACTACTACTTCTATTAATATCAATATCAGTACTACTAAGCAGAAGATAAAAGAACATTTTATACTACATATCCAATTCAATCAAAAAATATATAAAGTGTCTAGAGCATGGGGAAGACAGAAGAGAGACATTTGTCCTATTGCTTCAAACACCTGAAGAGATGCCCAAACATTTTCCGTATGATTTCATAACATTCTACAGCACAGATTGAAGACCATCGTAAAAACCCAAATTTTCTTAAGTTATTTGCCTCAAGTAAGCCCTGCAGATATCCTCCTAGCGTCACAAAACATCCAAAATGCAACAAAATTCAGGAAGTTCGTGATGCAATGTACAGTGGCTATTAACACAGGGAGATGAAAACAACCCTCCCCCACAAAGATCCTACTCTACTCCCTAGGCAGCAGTGCACAGGACACACCTTCAACAAAACATAATCAAAAACATGAATAGCATAGCGAAAGTCATGTCCCCACAGCTCTGTCCCAGATTTAACTCTACATCACTGTATCAGTACCAACCTACCAGTGTAACCAAAAGCAATTCTGCTGCAGTAGCCAAATTATTTCTACCACTTGCTTCAGCAGTTTCCCCTCAGGCAGGAAACTTGCACAGTTTCAGTTATAACCAGCAAGATGCGTCTTAGTCACATAGTACTTATGAAGTATTAAGCAGAATGATTATTAATTGATGGAACAAATGTTCACATGTGCCTTTTTACTTATTATATAATACAATATACTATATGTTTATTAGATGTATTGATTCAACTATTACTTTTTTTTTTTTTTAATGCTACACTGGTAGCAAACTGAACAGGATGGTGCTACTCAGAGCAAAGGTTCAGTTTATCCTAATCTCTAAGAGTGGCTTCAGAAATGCAAATAGAAAAAAAAAAATAAAAGAAGGCAAGCATGTAACGACACTTCCTCAAAATACTCTTCTAGTCTCCACTAATTTGCCAGTCAAGTACTTCCCAAATCCTGAGGTAATCTCTAATATTAAGATCCCTGATGTATCTTTTCCTCCATAAATTTGTACAGCTGCATGCTGAACTCATGTAAACTTTGAGCACTCACCTTCTAACTTGGCACAGTCACCTCCCCCTGCTTCTCTGCTCTGGCTACAATCTAAATAGAAGATTGTACCAGTTATTGATGACCTGTTCTCAGTGTGTCTCTTGTATCTACTAACATCGACCACAATATTGAAACCTAAGTTACAAAGCCTATTAT
This sequence comes from Megaceryle torquata, assembly GCA_024611175.1. Taxonomy (NCBI): domain Eukaryota; kingdom Metazoa; phylum Chordata; class Aves; order Coraciiformes; family Cerylidae; genus Megaceryle; species Megaceryle torquata. The sequence goes on from JANIJG010005806.1 coordinate 51,482, forward strand.
GAACCAAATTATTTCATCTAGGTCACTATGCAGTAACCAACCTCTTAACACAAACACCGTGAGATTCTCATACACTATATACTGCAAGTTTCCAATTGTGATTGGGTTTTTGTAGGCAATGTTTCATTTATAATTTTAATGCCACACACCTGAAGATTGTAAGTTATGTGAAATACACATACACCTCTCTCTACCTGAGTTTCTTCAATGAAAGCACTCTAACATGATCACTACATGGAACAAACTAAACTTGCTCTAAGTAAATAATTTCAGGTTACATTTCTACTGAGGTATAGATCAAAGTAATATTCCTCATAACTTCTTTTAATGTGAGCTTTGAGGAAACCATTTTATTCAAAATCATTTATAGATTAAGTGAGGTTTATCATCACTGGCACACTCTGAAACATTTCCTCCTTCGCTTGTCCAGTCTGGAAACAACTTCTGCATTCTTCTGCACAAACTGACATCACAGCAACCTTCGTGCATACAAAGGGGCTGGATGAATGCTGTATTAAATCACTGATGTTATCGACCACTGCTGATAAAAACTGAACTCTGGATCTGGTAAGTAATTACACATCCACACCTTCTACTTAAAATAGACAAATGTGTTTACAGTAACACTTCCACAAAGCAAACAATTTACATTTGTGCTATACTTTAAGTTTGCTGTACTATCCTAAATATAAATAAATGCCACAATGTAGAAATAGAAAGACAGTGTTTCTAAAATAAAAAAAATAGAAGAACATTGTCTGAATGCCATTAAAGCTGACCTTAAAACACATACTATATTTCATTAATTCTAGTCACATTAGTGTTATGCTTATATTTTCCTACCTATCACTTTTAATTTATTGTCATTTTTAAAGCTCCCATAAGATAGCCTTAGATTTGTTTGAGTTTAAAGACAAATCAAATTCAAATCTAACAGTCATTTTTCTAGATAGTCCCATCCTGGTCTGGTTTTGGTTCTACATCAAAGTCTAAAACACACCAAAAAAAAAAAAAAAAGATAATCCCCTAAAAATTACCCCAGTGTTTTTATGTTTTAAGCAAAATTTCTTTCAAGTTTCTTCAGCTAGACAGGAGATGATATAGCAGCACTGGATAAGCAGTTTCAAGTTAACTTGAAATACATCATTTTCCATCTAAGGCATTCAATTTTCTTTGTTACTACCCAGATAGCTACTAAAAAAAAAAAAAGATAAAAGTAACTAATCCATCAGTTTATATATACTGATTATCTCTACTGATGAACCTGTCTGTTTTGAGTTCTCAACTATGACAATAGTACTCCAAAAGGAAAGGGGAACATCAAGTATCTAAATAAGTCTATTTTATCAAATCTATCAAAATTTTAAGTCTTTCTTGAAAACCCTTGTGTATTTTTTATAAGCAAGCATCTTTATGTAAAAGACTGTTCAAATACAGCACATTTAAGAGGATGGGTCACTCAACATGTATTACCTGTTTGGTTTGTGTTTCCCCCAACAAAAGGCACTTCAAATAACTTCAAGTTATTTGTTACTCTCCCTGTGCTTTTTCCCATAACCTTTATCTTTTACATAACTTTCTTTCACTGTCCATTTAGTCTTACCAGTTTTGCTTCAACTTACTTTCAATATAAAAAAAATTAAAAAATAATTTGGTGGACGTTACAGTCCCTTTTTTTTCCCTCCCACAAATGCAGTAAATGAGCCCAATTTAAGCAAATTCTCTTCCTCCCAGATGCATAAAGAAAGTTTTTTCCAGGCCCAGTCTCAGTGTTGAGAGGGGAATGAAAGACACAACCTGCCCTCAAAGCTAACAAAAACAACTAACAAAATACTCTCGTCTGTCAGATTTCATTCCCCAGCCCCATTTGTGCTTCCCCTTTGGATTCTTCATAAGTCACCCATCACCACTACTCTTGAACAGTTTACTGTCTAAAGTAGGTATTGCACAATATCTTTTACAAACATCACATATTTTTTCTTGAGTTTTCAGTTCCCTTCGGAAAGAGACTTGCATTAAACATGCAAGGTTGTTATTTAAAACCACCACATTGCTCCCTTCCCCCAAATGAGCTTAACTACATATATTCTAGGACCACATTTGTAATATCTAACACAATGATGAAAAAGACCATCAGATTCTTTCTTTTCTTCCAAGCCTTTTTATTTTGAAGTGCATCTTACTACTGTATTCTCCTTCCCCAACAACAACAGAGCTGTTAGCAGGAAGTTACTTGTGCTAACAAAGATGCAGGTATACCTTATTTTATGGCACTGCTGCAGAATAATAAACTCGATCAAGTTGTGAGCAGCCAATCAGTTACATACTCCTATGCATTACTAATATACCAAAAGCTCCCAGAGGAAACGGCAGAGCTGTTTAAGGACCTACTCTGTAAGCAGCCAACTGCTCTGGAACTCTCGTAACGCACCATCAACCCGAGGCTGCCTAACCCACTGAAAAAGCCAACGGGAAGATGAATAAAAAAAGGAAATGTAAACCTCGGGGGTCTGTGCACCAGCAGCCAAGGTCCCCCCAACACAGGGCGAGCACTCCGGCTCCCAGAGCCTTCCCAAATGACTCCTGCTCCGCACCTGCCACCGCGGAGACTTCACCTTCAGGTCCACAGCACCTCCGAATCAACCCGGAGCGCTGTGAAGCGCACGCACCTCCTCGAGACGCCGCGGAGTGACGGCTCCGTGTCCGAGGCGGCGCCGCTCCAGCAGCGGTGCTTCAACAGCGCAGTTGGCCGATGAAGCACTTTGAGCGGGCAGCACCTTCACCGCCACTCCCGGCTCGCAGGAGCCCGCACAGGCACGAAGCGGCGAGGACGAACCTGGGGGAAGCGCCGGCCCCCGCGCCCCTGCCCAGCCGCCACCGCGGCGAGACCCGGGCCCCGCCGCTCGCAGGTGTCGCCCCGGCAGCGCGGGGAGCAGCGGCCGACCCCGGACCCAAAGCCGCACCAAGGCCGAGCCGGCGGCGGGGAGCGCCCGGGGGCCGGTGGTCCCGTCGCGTTGCGCCCTGAGAAAGGAAAGGGCGAAGCGAAGCAAGGGCGCGGAGGGGAGCAAACGGACAGGGACGCAGAGACACAGGACCCAGTGGGGGGAAGCAAAGCCCCAGGTTCGCCCCGGTGCCCAGCGGTAGCTGGGAGCTCCCCGCGCCTACCTCGCAACGCCGCCGCCCCGCGGCAACGGCCATTTCTCTTCGTCCCGCCCGCCGCCGGTCGCTCGCCAAGCTGGAGGCGGCCCCCCCCTCCTACCCGCCGCCGTGAGCTCACTTCCGGCCCCGGCGCGCGGGGGGCGCGGCTCTGAGGAGATGGGCGGGAGGGGGCGGGAGGGGACGCGGCGCCGAGCTCTGGGCTGGGACCCTGTCCCGGGCATCCTGGCGGTGGCCACATCGCCTGTTCCGGGGCCCGCGGCACGCTGCGGAGCCCGGCCGGCAGCGAGGGTGTCTGTCACTCCCCCACCGGGGAAACGGGCCGGTAATGGTTGTAAGCGTGGCCGCGGTGGCGGCCGGCCCCTTCGGCCAGGCCGGCGGAGGCTGGATGGCTCTGGGGTGACTCTCCGTCATTTCCTGCCTTTATCGCCCGATCTTCCCAAGAATGCTCGGCATGGCTGGAAACTTGCACAACGCACCATCAACGTCCGTCCGGGAGGCCGGGGCTGAGCCCGCACACAATGAACTTCCTCCGGCGCGGAGGAAGAGCACGGCCCGTGCCCAGCGCGGACAGAAGCATCGGAGGGAGCGGAGCGACGCGAGTGGAGCGGGGAGCTCCGCAGCACAAGGGGGCCAGCTGTAGGAAGTCCTTTCGTCACTTGCCAGCTGACGACTCCAGCGGTTTAGAACAAAGTGTCCCACTAAATAGAATTTTGCTTAACTTCAGAAAATACTTCGCAGGCCCCGGCCCATTCCCGCTGTCAACTCCAACCTTCCTGGCATACCACCCCTAGCTTCAGAAGAGTACCATGCTTTGAGTATGCTCAAAAGTATTACATGTGGGATTTTATACAAACTTTAGACCTTTAGGCCTTTCAGAAGATGGAATTAAAAGTTCTAATAGACATTTAAAAGTAACAATATGATTTTCAATGTAGAATTTAAGAGAGAATAACTTTACATTCTCTCCACTCAAGGGATACTACTTAAACTAATGAAAGATTTCAGTTTGTTGGTATTTTATTTGGCACTTTTAGCACACCAAAGTTCCAAAAAATATAAAACACTTGAAGTAGAGAATGCAAATGAAAAAACAGTTTATAAGCTATGATAGAAATTAATTCCTAAAAGTAAGTCATAAATACATGCCTGGCATTGACATCTCTTGTGTGATTCTATGGAAATCTCCCGCCCTACACGTCTCCTGACCACCTCTTCTGTTGGGCTTCTGTCATGCGCTGGCAGGGGGGTTGGACTTGATGATCTCCAGAGGTGCCTTCCAAACCGTACCCTTATATGATTCTGGTCAGAAGACCCCTGTATGTGGAGGAGTTAGTGACCCACACAACAATGAGACAGAGGCTGGGCTGCCCATACAGCCCAGCCTTCAGACCCATTTTGTGCTGTGCATATACCCTGGCTGCAGGACTAACTTTGAAGGCAGCTCCCACTTGGTAGTGGCAGTTACACCACCTGCACATCCTTGTCCTTATCTGCAAAGGCAGCAAGAGGTTCCCATGTGAACACCCTTTGTCTTTGGCAGTAGAAATGATGGACAGAATTGTGTTCTTGGAAGAAAATCCTGTAATGACTGACATGGGAAACCCTTTTCTAGAGATGGGGTCTGCAGAGTGTGCTGTGCCCATTCAATGCTGCACAGATGAGGGTTCCCCACATCTCTAGGTGCATAGATGTGATCTGTTCTATCCTCTCCTTCTTCACAGTGCTGGCTCTAATAAGCAGCATTTTAAATGATTCTCTACAGAGGCAGAGTGCCTTTCTTACCAGGATCCTAAAGGACCAGCAACTCCTGGCACAAAGCACTTCCCACGAGGTTTGTGCTGCTGTCCCCCTCACACACAGATAACATTAAACTGCTCTTGATTACTCCACCAACTCACTGGCTGTGGGGTTTAGTCCTGGGAGAATCATTAGTCTATGTTTCATCCATCACTAATGAAAGGAGCATTAATCTGCTTAGCCTAAAGAAAAGTCAGCTACCACATCCAACAATTTCAACAAGATCATGACTATTTAACTGACTAACCTCCATCATGTTATGTAACATATAATTGTATGGCCAGGTCAAATATGAATCACAGAAGTTCATATAGGAAAGATGATTTGGTTCATTCTAGGGATTAGTGCAGACTTTTAGGCTATTATCAAGCCTGCCTACACCATAATAACCATGGCAAGAACCTTCTGTGTTTTTCCTTAGAAATTATTCCCTTCCTGACAGAAAATTTTCTTGCTATTCTGCATTTATTTTAATAATTTAAGCCCATCCTTTTTAGCAGTAACTCATTTTTGCAAAATATTTTAAAGGTATTTCATGTTAAATACGTACTGATTTCCTTTTATTGCACCGAATGCAAACAGAATATGCTGTTCCTTTCCTTTCAGCCCTTACACTGAAGAGCAGATCATTTCTCAGCTACATTCACATTACATAGACACCATTTATCAGGTGCATTCTATAAGCAGTACCAGCCAGTTTTAGAAAAGAGCATTTGTGTATCAGATGCCACATAGCATTCTCCATGGCTGGGCAGCCAAAACAGTTCTGGTTCAAGAGCGAGAACTGCTTGGCACTTGAAGCCCAGCTTCTAGTTACAATGACACTATCCCCTAGTTGAGTCAATGACATAGCCTGCAGACTTGCTTATGAATGGGTAATTAATTACAAGTTACACATTCCCGCATGAAAAGATGACATCAGTTTTAAAGCATTTCTTATACAGGAAGTTATTCATATGTGCATATAAATACAATGCACAAGGTGTGTGTCTCAGCAGGCTCATGACCTTACTACTAAGTATGTTGTCTGTGATACATTGACCAAGTGCCACCCTGAGGGCTTTTAGGAGACACTTGATAAAGGTACCTAAGTCTTGGGGGGGTGGGGAGGTGGAAGTGTGTTACAGAGAAACAAGCAGTAAAAATCATATAATTCTATTAATTAAGATTTTATTTCAAATTAAAATTGCATACTACAGGCAGAATAGGCATGAGTGGGTTTGGTCAAATATCTAGAGAAAGTGTGTGCTGGGCTTACTACCCTGGCACTCAAACTTTACAAAAGAATTCTGACACAACATATGCAAAAATCAAATCAGCATATGAAACCAAGTATACTGACACTGGTATTAAGTGGAAATATGACAAACTGCAGCTGGCAAATGCCTTTTAAGACAATACTTAGGATAAAAGGAAGCTTGATGTATACCCAGATCAAAAGGGCGGCTACATGTAACAAAGCATAACAAATGTGTTTTGGTTAAGACAACACATGGGAAGTAAAAAATATAATAAAATAACAAAACAAAAAACTCCCTTTAAAAACAAAGTGGTTTTTTTTTTTTTTTTTCAGATGAATGCCTTCATTTACTGGAATTGCTATTTGCCTTTAACTAATTGGAAGGAATAAACCCCATGTTTGTAGTTGTTAAAAGTATACTTTTTGTGAATGAGAAATTATTAGTAGAAGCACAGGGATTATTAAAGGACAAGTATGTTTCCTCTGTCACTAGGAAGATAGAGCATATTGTACCAAGGACGAAAAATTATTTGCAGATACCATAATGTGCACCAGAACACGGTACTGACTTTGTGCTCTTCCAGGACAGCTACAAGATTCAGTAATGTTTGAATTAAAGACAAAACAGTTTAAATTTATCTTAAGGTGTATCTTCTTAAAGATGTATATATAAAGAAATCATGTTAAATATACTGAGAAACTATTAGCTTAAACAGAGTAAAGAATACAAAAATCTACCAGTCCTCAGCTAATCAAGACAGGTAGTTGTCCTCAAGCTGACTCCTATGTATTTAAAACCAACAACTTTTAAGCCCTAATTTCTGAAACATATGGTAATTTATATCAGAATTTCAGCTACGATATTTTAGTATCTATAAACCTTTTTTTTTTTTTTTAATTATTTTTTCTCTGAAAACCAGCAGAGGGAGACAGGTTCTTTTTTACTCCTAAAGAAAGCAAAAGATTGTATGACTTCCTCAAAAAAACCATACTTTCTGAAAACTCAGTATAATTTCCTAGATTAGTTTCACAATCCATTTTGTTGGTAATTTTTGACTTTATTACTCCCTTCTCTTGTTCTGAGTGTTTATTCAAGTTTAAATGGCTATTGCTTACATCTGCAGATGTTTATGCAACAGTACATTGCTATTAATATTTAATTGTGGATTTCTTTCAGGGAGAAAGAGGTTATCAGTGTTAATAATGAATGAAAGACAAAAATAGGCCATGGTTATGTTTTTGTTTCACTGTTGTGCAACAGCTTGCATGGGATTCCAGCATCTCTAAGTTCTGCAGATGGCTCTCAAAAATCTAGACAATAATTTCAGCTGACTATATAAATGAGTTACATATTTCAGGCTCAAACATAAGAGTAAAATTCTGCTTTGCAATCAAAAAATACTGTCTATAGTTTCAAGTGCAAGTAAAATCTTCTCTTGGGTTCATTTCTTACAACCCAGGTCCTGTTTCAGTAAATGGGAATTTAGGCACTGGGAGCCAAAATACTACTAGAGATCTTGGCACAGACACTTAGGTATGGCCCACACAGGTCAGGCAACATTCTCCACAAAATTACATGGCAGGGCATATATTTTAAATTCATAAAAGATTTTTCATACTTATTCCTATTTTTTTTTAATAAATTATGTTCAGAAGAGCTATTAGAACAGGGAAATGAAGAACAGAAACAAATTTAACACATCCACTACTTGTTTTACTATAAATACCTCTTATCTATTTTTTTCATATAACTTCCTTTTACAGATAGTTTATATCAGAGAAGAAATTACAATAAATGTTTTTTGGATAGGATGCGTTCTGTGATATGCACAATTTCTGTCATTTGAAGGCTTTAAATAAAATAAAGCTTCTCAACATTCCTAAAATGAAGAGTTAAGAACTGCAGGCAGAAACTGTGTCAGTGCAGCAATATACTCAGGAGGTACCGTGGGATAGTTGTTAGTCTATAATATGCTTTGGTAAGGGCTATTAATGTAAGAATGATGCCAGAAAAACCCGAGGGAAAAACTGTGGGCAACAGGATGAGTACCTGGAAATAGCAAACATTCCTTAGGTAAAGGTAATTGAGGCAATTGAGGTAATTAGGAAGACTTCTGGTATTTAAAATCCCAATCACAGCAAGTCACATTTAATCAGATATCCAAAGGCAGAGAATGATAAAACTTCATATTGACTACTCACTTGAATTATCCTGTACCAAAGAATTAAAATAAAACAAACAAAAAAACCCCAAAACCAACCAACCCCCCCCCCCAAAAAAACCAAAAACCCCAACACAACCAACAACAAAACAAAACCAACACTACCAGTCAGAATCCTAGAGCAAGACTTCCACGGTCATCTCTTTGGCAGGCTGCTGAGAAAGAGGCTACAGGGTCTTCTCCCAGCTGCCCGAATTCCAGCAGCTCCAAGGAAGATCCAAGCTCTCACCAGCTCTTTCTGATACAAGCTAATTGCATAAAGCTTCTTGTAGCAACACTATGTTCTTCAATAACACAACTTCACCGTTCTTTAAGTATTGCAAGTCAATAAAAATATTCTACTCCTAAAAAAAATGTGAACAATTCCTTACGTTATTCATTTGCAGCCAGTTAGTGTATATTGCTGAAAATAAATTATCCTGTCAAGGACATTCAGTGAGGTAGTTTTCACATCCCAGTCCAAGTCTAATTCTGACTTGGGTCTGGCCCATAACCCTTGTATTTCGGTGTACAAATTTTTTGTAGTTTTCATAGGGGAAGTTAAATACACAATGTGCTTCCTTGGAAGACACTTGTAAAACTGGTTTTAAGGTTAAGGTCAATTATTCCAATTCAACAGAATTAATTTAAAATGCCTGAAATCATTGCCAAGATGCTTTAATTGCTAAACAAGCATCTTCTGCTTCAGAATGACAGTTATGTAAGAGTAGAGTACTAGCACATTATTCAGAATTTATTGCTCACTTTTTCTGTTCACATTCATGAGTAGAAAGACACCCATGCCTCTGGGACAAAACTGGATATTGTTTTTCATGGAAATGCTCTCAGAGTCTGGTGGAAAACTTTTCAGATAGGATTGCAATAGTCAGCTCCCAGCAGAGAGGCCAACAGCATTAATACATGTCTTAATTCACTAAACTTGATGCAAGGCTTGTGTGTATGGGAGGAAAAAAAAAAAAGTAGTGTGCATTCATGGGTGCACTGCCCACTGAGAAACTCCAAGGAGGACAGCTAACCAGCATGTCACACAGTTCTGGCCTCATTATGAGCCCTGTCTTTGTGGCTACTACTCATTCATTACAGTAATTCTACCAAATGGATCAGGAATACTATCAGGATCAAGCTTATGCACACAAGCGTAGGTGTGTAGAACATGCTGGGAACATCACCTCTCATCTTCCAAGGCGTTAGAGAAATCACCTGCCAGGCAAACCTTTTTGGAAGCCACAATCATCCTTCTGCAGTGAAGCAGTGACACATCAGGCCATTGAGAAACACAGCACTCAACCTAATTAGAAGCACAGCTCAGGCAGTATTAAAACATTTGCCAACACAGTAATAATGCTAAGAAAATTACTTATTTTCAAAATATAAATCAATATTAAGTTTTAGTAATAGTGGTCCTTTGCCTGAGAAATATATATATACTGAAATATACTGAAGAGCAGATGAAGGATATGAAAGAGGATAGGGATAAGGGAATGACTCTTCAATCTAGTGCCATTGGCTAATTCTGCTTGTGATGCCATACCTCATTTGCCACAGTGCAACAAGTATTTAATTTTATGTATATGTGGTGAAAGAATAGCATGGTCTAGTGACTCTCTGAAAATTCTTAAAGGAAAAAATTTTTTTTTGCTACCTCATTTTAACTAAATCCTAAGCCTTGCTCTACCTTCACTGAAAACATAGCCTAAAAAGAACAAAATTCCCTTTGCTTCATTCCACTAAAACCAATGGATGAATCCACTTGCAGTGTTTTGGCATCAGCCAAAGGTGCCTGGATGAATCCTTGACCTGTGAGAGGTTATGTATTACACTACCAAGCTCATGAAAAGCTAGGTCCTCCAGCTAGGTGTTCATACTCTGCCAGCAAGGTCATACTGTCTTTCTTATCTCGTGTTATTAAAACCAAGTCCAACTCTAACCTGGTTATTGGATGATGAAGTAAAATGTCCATCTCCTATCTAATATTAAAAACCTTGGAAAATCCATGAGGTTTAAGTCATAAAAGCCAGAATTTTTCAAAAAAACAAGTAGTCTTTATGAGATCTAAAACCTGATTAAAGATTAACATACTAGGCTTAAAAAAATGTCCTACCATGCAGAGTAGTATTATAAATGTAGTTCCTAGCTTTTGCATTTTTCTAAAGCAGCAGAGAATAGACAATACAGATCACCTCTG
>JANIJG010005807.1:0-31406 GCA_024611175.1 Megaceryle torquata
TCTATTTAAAATTATATATTTATATTTACATAAGTGTGTATTACATGAATTTATGTTTATTTTTAATACATAAATACATTGCATCCAATCACAAGTGGTCTTCCCCAGGGTTCAGCACTGGGGCCTGCTCTCTTCAATATCTTTATTAATGATTTGGGTGACGGTATTGAGTGTTTTTGTAGATGACACCAAGCTAGGTGGGTGTGTTGACCTGCAAGAGGGTAGGGAAGCTTTACAGTGGGACCTGGGCAGGTTAGATCAGTGGGCCAAGGTTAATTACATGGGGTCCAACAAGGCCAAGTGCCAGGTCCTGCACTTGGGTCATAACAACCCCATGGTAACAACCCAGTGTGGTTGGAAATCTGCAAGTTGGAAAAGGATGTGGGAGTATTGACTGATAGTCCACTAAATATGAGTCCACAGTGTGTGCAGGTGGCCAAGAAAGCCAGTGGCATCCTGGCCTGTATTAGAAACAGTGTGGCCAGCAGGAATAGGGAGGTGATTGTCCCCCTGTACTCGGCACTGGTGAGGCCACACCTTGAATATTGCATTCAGTTCTTGGCCCCTCACTATAAGAAGGACATAGAAGTGATGGAGTCTGTCCAGAAAAGGGCAACAAGGCTCATGAAGGGCCTAGAGCACAGTTCCTATGAGGAGTGGCTGAGGGATCTGGGGCTGTTTAGTCTGGAGAAGAGGAGGTTGAGGGGAGACCTTATTGCTCTCTACAACTACCTGAGAGGAGGTTGAAGAAAGGGGGGGGGCAGCTTCTTCTGCTTGGTGATGTGTGACAGGACCAGAGGGAATGGGTGATAGCTGTGCCAGGGGAGGTTTAGGCTGGATACTGTGAAACATTTCTTCACTGAAAGGGTTATTAAACATTGGAATGGTCTGCCCAGGGCAGTGGTGAAGTTGCCATCCCTGGAGGCATTTAAATGGCATGTGGACCTGATGCTTAGGGACATGGTTTAGTAGTGAGTTTGCAGTGTTGGATCAAAGGTTGGACTAGATGATCTTGAAGGTCTCTTCCAGGCAAAAACATTCTGTGATTCTGTGATTTTTAAACTTCAGATGTGTCACAAATGAAGCAGACTTGGCAGTATGATGGAGATACAAAATTTCTTAAATAATCAGCTCAGTCCAGAACAAGGTTGCTTGTACACTTTACTTGAGACTTGCACTGAAAAACAGAAGCTGAATGTCAGCATGAACTAACTTCCTAATGTCATTATGCTGAGAAATGAATTGAATAAGAAATGAACAATTCATAACCACAACTCTGTTCAACCTTTGTTCACAGTGAAAATGATCTCTGAGCAAATGGCCTGAATAAAACCTGTTATGGATCTCCTAAATTACTCCCAAATCCTCAGCACTGGTGATGTAGTGATTAGAAACCAAGACGGGAATCAGTATGCTGTGTTTCTGAGTCCAGGTCATTGGTCTTGTCCATTGGGCTATAATATCCTCTTAATTCCAAGACTGGTTTTGCTTTTTCAGATGACACCTCCACTGATATTGACTAAATGTGATGATAATCTAAGAGGTGATGGCAGATCTAGTGACATCATTGTCACCTCATTCCATAATGTTCATAATGCATAACTGTCCCTGTCACAAAATGGCAACATGAATCCTGACCCTAGTTCTGTTGGGGTGAGAGTGCCCAATAAAAGACTTGGTGGCCCCTGTCAAAGTTCGTAGCATTCACCTTCTCTGTGCACAGCATCTGGAGGTGTCTGTCTGATGCATTTCATGAGTACTAAATTGACTTGAAACTAATTTTTAAATAAATTAAAATACAATAATTTAGTTCATACAACAGTGTTCCTGCAATTTTCTATAGCCATAAATAAAACATTTTAATTATACAATTTTATACACCATGAATACAGAAATAACCGGAAGTCAAGGAATACATTTTATATCATCTGAAACTCAATTCATTATTATTGTTCTAGAGTAGTTATAAATTGCCTTCTAGATACCCTGCTCTCAGATTTCTTCTTTCTTCCAGTGCATATGGATACTAGGATAAAATCTGAACTATAAGCTTAATACATTTAAAGTGAGTGGAATCTGCACCTGCTATGCAAAAGCTGGTCTTGTTTTAATGAGTCGACATACATATATTGTAAATTAGTGATATATCACTTAACTGAAATGTATGTGTTTGTAACATGTCTTTCTAAGAAACATTCCTAGACAATTTCCAGAGGGACAATATTAGTTGTACACTGCAATTACATCTAAAAGTATCACTCATACTTTAAAGCTAATATTGCCAGGCACTGTATAATCATGTAAGATGGCCAAAACATAAGAATTAGTTGAAATTGTTCTAGTGTGAACATACGACCAGATCCAAACCAAAAAAAGAGATCATTGCTCTATTCCTGAGCAGGTTTTCAAGCCAATCTGAAAATATTTCCACAATTTTTTAAAAGATGAGTTACAAAGTGTGAAAAAACATCTCAGTGAAGTCCTTTGGACTTATAAGATGCTGTACTGCACATGTACTACAGACCCATTAACAGTCAAGTAAAGTGGCAGCTTCCAAAGAAAGATGGTCTAATGCTACCTGCTATGTGGCATAGATGATGCAGGCAAAATTGCAACAACTGCTCAGGCTCCTCTGTCAGGATCATCCTCAGAGCTGGAAAGATTTCTAGACTATGGCCCACTTAGAGGAAGGGTGAATGATGGAACATAAAACAAGGGCTGCCACTCTTCACATTAACCAAACCTAGACTTGCTGGAAAGTCACTCTGTAGAAACCAGTCATTTAAATATGACAACTCCTAGAGCACTGCTGTCATAAGTATTTCTCTCTCTGGTAAACAATATTCAGCAGTAAAAGCCAGAGAAAGATCTGCAAGCAAGTTAGGGTCTACTATGTACACATATGAAATGGAAAAATGGTTTGTTTTGTGTCTCTTTCAGATGACCCAAGTTGAGAGGGTTTTGTTTAAATTGTTATTTTTAAATCTGTAAAATGTTTCAGCATTCAGCCTAATACTGGGATTTTATTGGTACTTTATAAATTTGGCTCAGAGACTCTGGAAACAAGAGCCTATTTTTTTTCTGTCACAGCTCTGAAGCTTTTACAGCTGCTTCCTCTACTCTGCACTTTCTGTTTTGTACACACTTCAATTTGACAAAGTAACTGGGAAGCAAATCATAAACAAATATATAAAATTGGCAAGATTTGTCAATAAATGTAAGAGTTTGGTTTGGAGCAAAAATAGATCTTCTACATTTTTCTTTATGTATTCAGCAAACTGTAGTGATCTTAAAAGCCATGAGCATTGGCAAAAACTGAAAAAAAGAAAGGCTGTCAGACATGCAGACTTCAACCTTGACAGCCAGACAACTTGCAGTCCAGATAGAAGCATATAAAGAGACTCTTAAGTGTACAAAAGCTAGCAGTTCTTAATATTAATGAGGATTTTTTTACTGTAGCATTAAGTGCCCTTCCTTTTCATTACAGAATTTTAACACTAAGACAAAAAGTCACCATTAGGTGACCATACTACTGAAAAATAAAGGGACAAAATACATTATATCCTATTTGTCCATGGGATGCTGTGAATTGCAGTCTGGAGGCATTTATCTCCACAGGTTACTGGTACACCCAAAACAAGTAGCTTGAACCAGTTGCCTGACTTTTAAATTACATTATTTTCACTAAATGAGTGATGATGAAATGAATACCACCCTTTGCTTTCACAGTCCTTTACCGATTACAGGTAGAATTTTTTTTTTAATCAGTTGATTACCTGACTTCTGTGAAGAGAAACATACTTGGTTTATGCAAAAGTAGTTTGACTGATCTTTTAGTCTGAGAGCAATACTTGCAAAGGGTAGTAATGGGAAATCAAACCTCCAAAACTTTCCATACATCGAGTTTTCCATTGACTGCATACAAATTCTACATTGAGACACATGGATAACTCCAGTAAAGGTAACTATGATGTCTTGACCTAGTCACACTTTGATATTATATTAGACAATAATATAAAGAATTTACAGCCAACTACCATCTGCTTTGGTGACAGTGACTTGTCTAGAAGCAGTCTATAAGCAGAATTGCTACCATGTTTTGTTGGCTGAATGTCTTCTCTGATGGTTGAACCTGCAATTTTCAAACAGGAGCTCAATTCATCCTGTCAGCAAGAGAATTCACAGCAGACTGTTGGTTTTCATAAATTTTAGGACATAAAAATTGTCTTCCACACTCGGAATGAGCTGGTGGCTTCCCACAAAATAATGAATTATAGTCAACATTGCCTTTTTTCCACTGACAGTCCTTAAGATTTCCTGAACTCCTGTGTCTCTGGTATGGGTGCTAATGCTGCTGCAGTGCCACAAGGGTATGCCTGCCATGAGGATAGAGGTCATTTGTTCAGGAAACCGAACTTCCTCAGGTTCATAGTGCAGTGGTGTGCTAGCACAGCTAGAAAGAAATACAATTGATCTGAGCAGATAGTTACTGAATTACTTGGAAGCACTTGCCATAACTGATAAGACTGTAATTTTTTTTTTTTTTGGTAGTTTTTAACTTAAAACTTATGATTAATGTAAAAAAGCCTAGTGTTCAGCTTTTGCTGCAGTATTTGCAATGCTCAGCTTATTAAAATGAATGACCCCATGAAAAAGCATTAGCATTTGGCAATTTGGGGAATGTAATGAAGCATAATTAAAATGATTAAGAAATAAATTGAAAGAAAATAGTTAAATGGTCTATGTGTGAAATCCAGCAGTGCCACAGAAAGCCTGCAGGTCTCAGCTATCACTTTATTCCAGCCATTTCTTCAGCCCCAAAAAGCTGAGGAATAGTGACTGATATTCTGCTAATCAATATCAATTTTTCAACTGCTGTCCACCAGAATCCTGGGGGTGAGCTATAAAGGTACCTATTACTTTGTTGTATGTAATATCAGCTGCTATGGGGCAAACACTGCCTAAAGAAAATTAGTGTGCCTGGGTTTCATCAACATTTTTACTAAAGTCAACAATATAAATCTGTATTTATTTAATCTGAGCAGCTCAGTGTTATAGCTCCTGTCTCCCCTCTCAGGAAGATTTCCTAATACATTGATGTGGTAGGTCCTGCTTAAACTATCCATTATCTTCTCTACTCAAGCTGAGGACTTGCGCTCCCTTTCATGTCTTCTGTGAAAGTGCTGCAGATAAGCAGTGCAGGAACTGTAGGGGAAGCATATAAAGAACTGCAGTATATAGTAACTTGTGCAAATCTGTGAAGGTCCATAAAATGTGGACAAAGACAGAAAAAAAGGTCATTATTGTTTGGCAATTGCAAAAGATGAGTGGAAATTTTAAAAATCAGACCAGTCTGGGACTAAATGCTTCATGAACTCTTCCCAGCTGACCCCAAATCACATGCATCAAGAATAAGAGAAGAAAGAATTATGAAATCTAAACAGTTTATTCAGGTTTATTTCTAGTCTGTACATAACAACACATATGGCAGGAATGAATGAAGCAAAGATTTAAATTCAGCAACATACATTGTTAAAAGTGAAAGGAGGATAGGAAATGTGTATATGGACCTATTTGGTTCAGAAAGACTTAGATAAGAGTGCAGCAATTTCAACCATCTCACCAAAACATAAAACAATACTGTACACCTATACTCACAAGTTGTCAAGTCATTCTTTACATTTAAAATTGTTCCTGGTAAAACCTCTAATGACTCTTTAAATAATGTTTGGTGATGAAAAATGCTGTCATTCAAGCAGAACTATAGACATCTGTGTTCATTTATAACAAACAACCTCATTTAATTTTATATATATGTATTAGGAAAATTCCATGTAGCTGAAAAATACAGAGAAGTAATAGACTGACACAAGAGTCAAACCTTTCTGCAGTATCATCAGCCGAGAATGCAAAGGTCATTCTCTTCTGCTATCGAGGGAGGTTTCTTATTGATTGTTTGTATGCCAGGAAAAAAAAAATAAAAAAGAGAGGAAAAAAAAAAAAGAAAAATCAGATTAAAATAAAAAGAGTTTCTTAGTCTCGAGCTGCAATGAAAAATAGCTCTTAGGAAGAACAAAGGAAAAGCAATCAAAATTACTGTATTGTGCCAAATGCAGGCAATTTCTGCTTGTTTTGAAAGATCCATTCACGTAATCATAAAAGAAGACTTTATAGCAGAGGTACAATAATGTGTTTTGTCTAAAAATAGGTCATTAATATGAATATTAGATGAGATTAACATTACCACATAATTGTTTTGTTCTACTCTGGATTATTTTGTGCAAATGTCTGTTTCCCCCCCCCAAAATGGATTCAAACAACAAAGAATTATCCTGAACACACAGAAAATCATCAGAAAGAAGCTGAAAACCTATCTCCCTGTGTTTAGATAACTCTCTATGTGGAGTGCTCCTCTGCTCTTTAATTGACAACATGCATTGAAAGGAAATCTCTGTCAACAATAAAATAATAATAATTTGCAGAGTATCTATACTCCTGGTAAAGAGCCATCTTTCAAGAGGATTATTCTTCTGGAAATAGGAGTAATGTAGCACTATAAACTATGCCATATGACTGTTTTTTCTCCAGCCACAATCGCCATTTTCATCCTAATGGTGTGAAAAGAGGCTTCCTTTGTTCTTAACAGTCATAGCATTTAACCTGAATTCATACATGTGCTTGAGGTCTAAACAACACAATTATCAGACGCATTCACAATGTTTAAAATGACCTTCCTTTTTCAGGTGAGATGAACCATACCAAGATATATTTTCAAAGCAAATATAACTTTAATGATTAGTACTGGTTACTGGACAGGAGTATTTTACTCAAGTCTGATTTCAAAATTAACACGGCGTACTTGGTATGTATGAGTTCACCCCTGTTCAGAGGATACTCACAAAGCCTGTGAAGCACTACCTGTAATTCTGAAAATAGCATGTAAGTGAGAATTAAGTGCTGCACTGATGTAGAGCTTTCGGTCTGTCCAGAGATAAACAATAAATGCACTTGCACTGATATTTATATTTTCAGACATGTACAAAAATCTAGCCCAGGTTGGATACAGTAAATATTTGCTCTTTATTAGTTGGGGCTCTAATGAGTAATACCTTATCTGAGTGTAAAATGTTGTCAGTGGGAAGTTCACTTAAGCCCTTATTTGTCTCAGACTAAAATTTTTCAGGTATAATTAGCTTTTGAAAATTAGTTCATTAAAAACATAGGATCCTCAGGATTCCAAATCATAACTGTAATAGATGTCCTGAATTTCAAAATGTCTGAAATTGCAAACAGGCAGCTAGTGGACTTTTCAGAAGTATTAATTACCTCACCCAGCTGTCTGCATCCTCCAAAAAAATGCTGAAGGGCTTTCACAAAGCAAATAGACATGTGCTTTATAAATGTAGGTAAGCCAGTTCACCAATTCCTCTGGTGAACTAATTCTGATGAACTAATCTGGCTACTGGAATTAGGTAGCCAGTGACTTTTCAGTGTCACAGGTTAAATTTCTGTACAGTCATTAAATTTCTGTACTCAGTCAAAATTCTTCAAATTCTTTCCAAAATCTACATAAAGTCTTGATTGCCCAAGTTTTACATTAATTTCATTATTTAAAAAATTAATCTATAAAACCATCTCAGCAGCAATCACTTTTATACTGCAGAATTTTATTTAATTGGAAAAGCTGTCTGCTTCTTCACTTCCAAAAATCTCCTAAATATTTTGATTTTCAGATGTTTTAGTTGTATGTACATATATTATGTGTGTGTATCCATATGTCAAAAGAGTTATGTTTCTATACTGATATGTATTGAAGTGTGACATTGTACATTGTCTTTTTTACATTTACATTTTTTTACATTTTTTACTCACCGACCATGGATTATTCATACTACAAAACTTATGCCATGGTTTATTGTGTTCACAGGGAGGTAACATGAACTAACTGAATAAAGAGCACATAAACATAGGTGCTACAACTCTTCATTAATGCACATTATTCACAGACACTTCTAGTGAAAATTCTATGCTCAAGTAACCATGTTTTCAAAGGGACTATCACAGCTACCACACTCTGTAACCCTTCACAGAAACCAGCATCTGAAAGGAGTACAAAACAAGTTTGTAATCAAAGTATTAATGCTTGTAGCACTTGGATGTCAACTGCAAAGCTCATTCCTGCTAGGTGATGCTAGAAGGGAGATTGCGATCCCTGCCACAAAGACTTGGAACCAAAAATGTGCCACAGGGAACTGGGGAGGGAGGGATAAAAATAAGATGTAAGTGGTACCTTTTCTGGACAGCCAAAGTCAATATTTATAATTGTCTCCTTCTAACTTATTAACTGAGAGCATGTTCAGGTATTAGAAGAGGAGGGACCATTAAACTGATATCTGTATAAAGTACACGTCTCTTTTCTTTGTGAAAGCCCTTCAGCAGTTTGTTGGAGGATGTGGACAGAAAACTTGTTGACAATAGTTAACTCGGTGCAGAAATGGAAGGGAGGCTTCTACCACATCATATCTCCATAGCAATGTCCATAAGCAGGCTGCTTAGCAGTATTCTCCAAGCTTTATAGGCCACTGCTCAAATAGCCTGTTCCTTAACTATAAATAATAATGTCATAATCAATAATATCTAATTAAATGTCATAATAAGTTGAACTGAGAAGAAATTTCCATTTTATGGAACATTTAGAAATTTCTGAACTTGCTTTTGTTACAATTTGATTTTTCTTTTTTTTTTGGAATTCTCTGAAAGAAAAGGGTTCCAGGCTTACAAACTCTTGGCTTATGTTCTCTGAAGAAATTGCCAGGATTGCAGAGCAGAAGCCACTCAGTTCCCTTCTTGCAGACGTTTTTGATTTTTGAGGGCTGGGATGTAGCTTATTATACTCCAGTCTAATAATGTTTCTTGGTATTATAAACACCTGATAAACCATCTTCTGTGATACTTGTGGACATCACTACTGTAATTAAGTACTTATATCTGCCAAAGATGGGTAACAAGCTGGAACGCTAGCTGAACAAATTAGCGTTCTAGTGTGTTTATCCTGCTGCATTCAAATGACTGCAGGTTTTTTTTGCCTGACAGCACCAGCTGGGTTGGGAATCATAACCATTGTTTATACAGCAACTTAGAATTTCTAAGCTTCAATGTGCCTTATAAAATGATCACTCTTTTGGGAGCATCAGAGAGGTTGCCTTCCCTCAGTGAGATGACACAAATGCCTATACTCTTGCAGACACAGCTAATGCTGCCATGGCATTTTCTTTCGAAGCTCTCTGGGATTAAGGAGTGTCATGTTAGGATAAGTCATTATGAAAGTCAGAGTGAAATTGTCTCTTCTTTATGGGTTGTTCTTACCTTTTGAATCAATACATTATAACGAAATGGTTCTTTTCTAATGAACTGTCTGAAAGTTTAACACTATCAGGCCTGATTTCCACAAGGTATGTCAGTATTTACACCTCTGAAAAAGAGTGTAAAATGCTGGCATTCCTGTTCAACTGCCTCCAACTATGTGCAGTTCTATTCACTGTAGAGAATTCAATGAAGAATGAGTCTTTCTTCTGTGGGACTGTCAGATACCACTAAGTACTATGTCTACTTTACAAGTTGATCTGTGTAGCTCTTTGAAGTTTTCAGTTGTTTATCATTTAAAAAAAAAAAAAAAAAAAGGTTTGGAGGAAGAGGGAAAAAAAAAGAAGGATCTGTTTTGTGAACCCATTGATGCTAAGGAAGGCTTGCTGTGAAGCTGGCATCTGCTGCAGAACAAGGACCAACAAAACGCAGCCTCCTGTTTTTTATACTCCAAAATTAAAGAACAGCAACTACAGCCTTTTATACCACCAGTAGCAAAGCCTGGCCAGAGAGTGGAGGAAACTGTTGTTATGAGGAATTTGTTTTCTCACATAAGAACTGCCCCAGAAGATGCCCTGAAGAGACAGAGCTGCTTTCTATCTCACTGAAACTCCAATGTTTTCCTCCTTGGCATAGTAACTGAGGAGTCATAATTCAACAGTAAACCTAGATGATTGGCTTCATCACTATCAGGTCTCTGTGCTATATTAGGTATGGCTAAACAGCAGCATTCTAAGGTACATGTAAATCTACTGACCTTAATAAGGTCATGGGAACATAAAACCACACAAGTAACATCAGAGTTAGTCCTCAAACCCAGAGTGGGATAATAAATTTGAATTTTTGCAAGTGACTTCTTAGACAGATTTCCTTTGTACTCTTTAGTATCTTTTTTTGCAAACAGACAAAAAGAAAATATTTATCAGTCCAGCTTTACAAGTTAAGTGTAGAAATTATAATTTGTTTCCTTATGGAAATAAACCCTTTCAAATGAACAAACGTTAACTTTTTTTAATTTAAAACTTTAATATTCATGTACGTTTTGGAGAAAAAATAGCCAAAGTTCAAATAAATCAGAGGCAAAATAAACTAATTTTCTTGACTGACTAGACATTCAGGCTGCAGAAGCAAGAGACAGTCATCTCTACTATTGCTATAGCCATCTGTTTCCCTGTGTCTCAGAGCAAGAATGATGCCTGATTAATGCACTCCATGAAAAAATATAGACTTTACAGGAAGTGTCCTGTAATTATTTATGAATAATTGTCTAATGAGGAAATTAGTCAGTCTATTAATGTGGAAAAAGTATCACTAACATCATCAATCGGATCAAAAGTGCAAGCTAGGTGCACTTTTTCTAACCCTTAAGACTTAGGACAACATACAATGTCTACACTCCAGTGGACTTAACACTACTTGTGAGCGAGCGACTGTCACCATCCCAGAGAGTACTTTCCAGAACATGATTATAGACGGTGCTATGGAAATAGTGAACTTTGTGTGTGTGACAAAGATGCTTTAAAACATTTAACTTCCCATTGCAAACCAACACACAGATCCGTGCACAGACCCCAGTACTGATGCAGAGAAGAGCAGTGAAAAGTATCTCTTTTCCTGCAACTTAAAGAGTGGTCATTGCCCATACCATCCTGCATTAAGCATAGCCTTGGAATTATGCTTGTTTTGTTTTTGCAGTGAAACAGTGTACCAATAGGCTTATGGAGAAGTAAGGAAATAGGAAAGGATATATCTGCATTTGTGTAAGGCTTCTACTTTTAAGTTCCAGAGTGTTCTCTCAGCGACAAGGATATTCAAGGAGATGGTCAGCAGATGCAGGGTCAGCAAAAGAGGTGGGAGAGAGAAATAGGATAAAAGGAAAGCACATGAGATGTAGTATTCATACAGTAATTTCAATGGCTGTTAAAAACTCAATCAAGCCAATATCTGCACTTACCGTGATAATCTATCATGGTGTTTGTGGCATTATGCAATTAATTGTTCACTTTGTTGTTAATGTAGCTGATAAATGCTGATGCATCTTGCCTCTTCTTGAGCCTGTTTATGTGTGAAGGTAGTCAATTCTGTTGCACTAAATCCAGGCTTGTCTAGCTGGGGTAGTACAACCTGTCCAACAGTGTTTGCCAAAGTGCATCAGCAAAAGTTGTATCTGCACTGATGTGCAGACCAACCTGAAAAATCATGCAACCGTCTGGAAGCCAAAATAGCCATGCATCTTTACTATGACCTCTTAGAAGACTCCTTAGAGATTCTATCTGAAGGGAAATGTCAAGGTTACCCCCCAGGGCACACTGTTCTAACCAGTAGCTACAAATGTAGCTCTCAGACACTCTATCATATCTTGGGTGGTGATACCAGATATATACAAGGTAACAAAATAGTCATCTCATTCCTTCTTTATGCTTCCTGCCTCACCAAAAATCTGCCATTAGGTGACAAGTGGGCTTTTTCTAATTTCAAGGTTTAAGGAATAGTTCATTTTCTTCACAGCTTTGGCCAGCTTTCCAAAACTTCCAGATAGTTTCAAATATAGCATTGTGTAGCACAAAAACTCCTTATAGGGGCTTGAGGTTATTAAGTTACTGTACACAAATCAAAGAGTCCGCAGACAGCAATATCCTTCAAATGCAATCAAGTTGGGTGAGAATTGAATCAGCAAACTAGAAACCAGGTGGTCTATATCCTCCCATCTCTGACCCACTGAGGTATAATTTTCTCTACTGTCCCTTGAAGTCAGAATTTTAGTGAAGTTTTGCAGTGGCTGGCTAAAAATGCTACAAAGTGTGATGAAACTAAACCAAGCACAGTTAAGTAAGAGTTAAGTTGGACTCTATAAAACTCATAGAAACATACACAATTGAACAGATGACATTCACCTGCCTGTTTTCAAAGGATACTCTAGAGTGTAAGTCTCTTGCATTTGAACACTGCCCTAAGATTCTTCAGAGAGTATGAGCTAAAAATCATAGGATCATAGAGTGGTTTGAGTTTGAAGGGACATTAAATATCATCTAGTTCCAACCCCACTGCCATGAGCTGGGACACCCCACTAGACCAGGTTGCTCAGAGCCTCACCCAGCCTGTTCTTAAACACTTCCAGGGATGAGGTATCCATAGGTTCTCCAGGCAACCGGTTCCACTGTCTCGCCACCCTCATAGTAAAGAACTTTTTCCTAATGTCTAATCTAAATCTACCCTGCTCTAGTTTAGAACCATTGCCCCTTGTCCTATCACCACATGCCCTTCTAAAAAGCCCCTCCCCAGCTTTTCTGTAGGCCCCATTGAAGTACTGGAAGGCCACTATAAGGTCTCTCCGGAGATTCTCTTCTCCAGGATGAATGTTCATAAACTATTGGTTAGGATGAAAAATGAATGTCCCAAATACCTCAAACTCTACGGATAGTCCATCCAGGAATCATCTAGACATTCAGAGGCATGTATTTCTTTACAGCATTTAATGAAACCTACACCATTTGTTGCAATTTTTTTCTTTTGCTCCTTCTACAATTCAAAGCAGTAAATCGTTGTTTTATCAAACAGACTATAAAAGTGACAATTTTTCTTTTACTGTCAGATACAGAAAAAATTATATGCAAAATAATGCTTTTCCAATTCACTCCTATTTTTTCCGCTGTATTATCTCAATTCTTCTGCTTTTATGCTTTATGAAAATTGCAAAAAGAAATCAACGTATACTGCACAGTTTGCAGTGCTAACCCTTCATTGTGCTATGTTGCTTTAGTGAATTTTAGCAAAGAATCGTGAGAGTCTTTCTATCAAGCGATGGTCCTTATGTTCAATTTCAAGATGGTTAAAAGTCCAATAGAGTTACAAACGTGTTTTGAAACCTTTCCCTGTAAAAACTAGAGAAGAGTAGCACTTCCACAACTGATGGCCCGGCTAAAATATCCAACAGTTGGATAAAACTCAGAGGATTAATTTACTTTTAGATGTCATGAGCCCTGAAGGACTCATTTGCTAACTAGCTCATGGAACTAATTAATGCTAGAGGTCATGTGATCTTTACATTAAAATGTCAGGGAAATAATTTCCTGGGAATCTCATTAGCACAAAGCAAAATAGTACATAGTATAACCACCCACATTTTCCATCCCAGACTTTCTTTTTATTTCTTTTTATTATTATTTATTTAAACTGCATAGTTTGAATATATATAAAAAAGTAAATTAATATTTAATTTTGTAAGGTTTTTTATTACCACACTTGCAGACTATTTAATATGGGGGAACAAAAAAAAAAAAAAAGAAGATAATTGAAATGATTGCTAATCAGATAAACCTTACTGACTCACTCAAAAGATGAGGAAGAAAACATGAGATGTTCCCTATTACATATAGGAGAAATGTGACCATTTATTTCAGCCTCACAAGACTTCTGAAACTAATTCAATAGATCATGTACTCCTTCTTTAAGAAGCCGTAGGGATGTGCAACCACGCCAGGCATTCAGGCGCTTTACTGTGCACAGTGTGCAATGTTATAAATGGCCATCTTTAAAGCTGTCAAGAACTCCAAAGTTATGAAATACCAGAGTGAAGTCTGTAGTGCCAGTTTTATCTGAGCCCATTGTTCTGGCATATTATGCTATAGCCTTTAATTACATGAGCACATACTCTTTTTCCAACAGAATGCCTGCCTCAAGGCACAATGTGGGTTTGGCTCACTTATTGAGCAGCTAGTCAATATTTTGTGTTATCCTTATTGTTTGAAATACTTCATTTACTGCATGCTACTGAAATCCAGCTCCAAAAATTGACACTGCTTTCCCCACAGATTTTTCTATGGTGCTCTTCAGTAAAGAATTTGATTAATTAGTAAAAAACAATGATGTTATTTTCACAATATATCTGAAAAATGAAATTATAATATTTACAGACCACTTGGGAGGAACCTTCTAATTCATAAGTCATGTTGTTACAGTTCTGATGATCTAGGGGAGGCGAGATTTGCAGAAACAGGTACCAGACAGCTAATGACCAAGCATTTTCATCTCACCATAGCCTATGATACTGTTTGGCAATTTCCAGTTTGTGCTTGTTCCACTTGAGTTAGCATTATGGTATCTCCTCCTGCCCTGTTTTCTATCTAGTGGCATCCACTTAACCTCCTGCTGAGTTCCTCTCTTCAGTTTAGCTTTCTTTTTGTCCTTGCTCTGGCCTAATCTCACATCTTCAATTGCTGCTCCTATGTCTTGCTTCAGTTCATCTATTGTGAACTCTTGCCCTTGTTCTTTCCTCTGTGCCAATTTGACAGTTTTAGCTGTCCATTATATTTGGTTTCTCAACTAATCACTTTTTGCTGACCACCATATTTGCACTCAGCCTCACCAGCAGCTCCCCACATATGCTACCACTGCTCCTATGAGTGCAGCAGTTATGAAAATCAGTTGTTTTCTCACATACTTAGATGCATCTAATGAAACATACAATCAATGCTCATCATTGCTAAAAAAAGTGTTTAAGACATAGATCCAGTGTAAGACTTAGGAAGTCAAGGAGCAACTATCCTGCAAACATCTTGCCCTCTATCCCATTTTCCTCAAAGGCAGCAACTGTCAGAGTTTGAGTCTTCGGTAGCTCAGTTACAATCTACTCATTAGGCTTTAACTGCACTGAAACTATCTCATCAAAAGTATGACAAGAAATTTTACTCAGGCTAAGGACCACCAGAGATGGATATCTCTGCACGGACCTGGCAAAAAATTCTATATCCTAAGTATGTGTCAAGGTCCCACCTTAAAGAGAAAGGCCATTGAGCTCATGATGTAGCTGTTATCCCTTAAAGACTGAAGTTTTCTATGACAAAGGGTGTCCAAAGTGAAAGTAAAGCAAATCTGTTCAGAAGGAAATTAGGCAGTGATTGCATTGTTAGGAAGATGAAGTAATTTTGGAAAATATTAAAAAAAATAACAGAACAGATTTCTAAATCCCCTCTCTTATTACAGCTGAGAAATAAAACATAGTTACATTATCTCAATAAGTTTATGTTATTTACTAACATTTTGTTCAGGGGCTGTATGTCAAAGTAATTTTTCTTCTGGTTGTGCTGTCTGTTTTTTCCGAACATAGACCCTCTGATGCTTAGAGCATGGACTGACAACTCAAAACTCGTCTCACTTTTGGCATTAGTAGGGCTTCTGATGTCATCTCACGTTGTCAAGAAATAATGAAGGTACTAGTTCAAAGCATATTCCAAAAGTGGTTGTTCCAACAGGCTATTTACAGGTATGATAATATGAAACAGTTGATCTCCTTTTGTATTTTTATATACAAAGGACTTGATGAAAGTTATCCCTGTACTACTGAACACTTGTAACACTACTGTTGCTACTTGTAATCATCCTAAAGAACTACTAAATGCTGAAATTAAAAATTGCTACTTTTCTTAGGCAGTCTCCAATTCAATAAGACATCTTTAACTTAAGAAGAGACTCATGGTTGCATGGATATTTGTATCAGTAAACACTCAGAATATTTGCTTTCTTAACAAGAACTGGTCAAACAGCTTAAGCCTTTGAGACACATAATAAATGTCAGTGTACCTCCAAGTGACTAGGAGTACATATTTTATTATGATGATGAACATCTTACTTTCCACCAAGATGTGGATCTACACACAATTACCTTTATACAGATTTTATTGGGATTCAAAATGACATTGAGTGCAACATAGAAAAAAATGCAAGTATTAAGGAAATACTTGTCGTTCTGAGTTATTATGCTTGTTTTACACAGCATAACTCAGTAATGAATCACTACAGAATCCTGATCACATCTATTTACCATATTCATATACACTCATCAAATTATATTTCAATTTGATCTAATTAAAATGTTTCACATTATTATGCTTTTTAAAAATGGTGTCAAGATGAAAACTACCAATCAGTAATGTCAAATCTAGTCCCAAGATCACAGTGCTATTTCCAAGTATTTTTCTTAATCATTTTTCTGTGGAGTTCCAGTAATTTCTTTTACTTTCATCCCCACCAAAAAAAAAAAAAAGAAAAAAGAAAAACAAACAAACAAACAAACAAACAAACAAAAAAACAAAACAAAACAAAAAAAACCAAAAAAACAAAAACCAAAACAAAAAAACCCAAATCATTCAAATGGTAAACTCACTGTACTAACATCTTCAGGGTGTAATCCTCAGCAGCCTTCAGAGCAGATCCAGTAATGTTAGAGGCATTAAATAAGTGCTAGTGTCATAAAATGAACTGCATGCCCAGGGAAAACCACGTACCATGTAATATCAAGAATTAAGGTAAGAAGATGGCAAGCTGCTAGACGACAGTAATACCTTGGCAACTCTGGAAATAACTTGAGACTTAAAAATTTCTTGAGAATACACTATGACAGCAAATCAGAGATAAAAGTTCTGTGGATTTCTCACCTACAACTTCAGGCATTCTATATGATCAGAACAAAACCACATTCTTGATATGGAAAATACTGTTTCTGCACTCAGTCTTCATCCAAGTGATGTGCAGTCTGATGGGCTGAGGCAGCCTACGGGTAACAACTAACAGGTAAAGACTGTGGGTAGCCACTATCTACTCAAAAGACCAAAATGGACTAATAAGTTCTTTCGTGCATTACATTTGCAAAAGTCAATATATAAGTTATGATGTTAAAAAGAAACCTTCCTGCTCCCTTAGGAAAATGTCACAATGATCAGTGATGACAACTAAGACGAGGCTATTTGGAGTAAAATGAGAAAATGTTAGAAAGCAGTTGCCATAATCTTATCCAGTTGAAGAAAGTTTATTGTCAGAGCATTGAAGTGAATCAAAAGTTTGTTAGCCTACATATTTTAAAAAAGGACTATGTACATATTGGAAAACCACACAAAAATTAAATAACAGCAGTGTATTTTTTTTACATTGAGAATGGAACCATTTCCACAGTGAAGCAGTATTAATTTCACTTCACAGTGTTTTTACTTGAAAAAAACAATCATTCTCTACAGGCAGAGCAATTGCTTAGAGAGTCAATGTGAGATGGAAAGGGGATTTGACAGTTACCTAGTGAGGTCCTTACTAAGGAACAGGGCAAACTGAATGGCCATAATAGCTCCTTACCATCCTTTTAAAAAGTGTGATTTGACTGTGGAAACATCAGAAAAAACCTTAATTAACTCCTTGCTGTGATCTTGCAGCCTGTGAAGTAGAAAGTGATATACAGAAACACCAGCAATAAGAGGGAATTTTATTTTCTAGCCATTGTCATTTGAAAAGAATACTCCTTCTTGCAGAGCTTGAATCAGCCTCATCCTTCCAGTTGTGCTTATCCACTGAGAAGCAGGCTGCAAGCTCGTAGAACAATATGTGCGATTCCCTCTAGGAAGGTAGAGCTGCTTGCATTGAAATTAGACCATTCATTTCATAACATGCAGCTTTTGAAGTATAAGAGAATCTAATAGATTCAGACAGCACTGTTGGGTATTCCAGATTGCACTCCGCCACCGTTGCCTTTCTGTCCCCAAAGAAAGTGTGGCCACAGACTCCGCATGTTCCGTGGCTCTCTTAAAGGCTCTCAGACATAAGCAAGCTTCATCAAGAGAAGTGTGAAATCATAGCAAAGCCAGTGCTTCCTGTTTTGCAGATGGTGAGCTGACAGAAAGGATCAGCCCAGACTTTAATTGCAAGGCTGATGAGAAAGGCAGGCAAGATGGGAAGGTACGTGCTATGGTGTGGGCAGATCATTACATAACAGTGAGGCTGTTGCACATGTGGTCCTGAATGAATCAACCCGCGCTAAAAAACTGGCAGCTTCCATGTTTTTCCACACTCCAGAAACAGAGAGATAAAGTACCCCGATTGTTTGCCCTCCATACTGGCTGCTGAAGGTTCATTCACTGAGATAAGCACTAAGGGCTGGGGAGCCACTTGGCTGAAGTAACAACAATCTGTTTCATTTCCTTCAGGATGGGCAGATCAGTGATGAATGCAGGAAACAACACCAACAGCAACGAACATCATCTGCAGTGTGGACAAAAGGCAGTGGCTGTCTCTTGCCTGTGTGCAATCTGCTTTACGTTCACGGGGCCAAACTGCTTTACTGTCATAGCCTCACTGATATAAGGCAAACTTTGAGTCTGATCAAGAATCTGATAAGATTATTATATAAAACTTAAAAGCAAGCTACTTCTTTTAACTTATGCCGGGAAGATATGAAGTTAGTCAGGTGCATGTATACACATACACTCATATACCCATGCTCCTGTATACTTAATACCCCTACACTAGACACCCATGTACATACCCATATAAAGGAACATAGGTTGTGTTTTTTTAGGAATAGATTTTGCCCTAAGGAAAGGAAGTGTCCTATGGCACTCTAAGAAAGTTTCAAAGAAGCAGCTGCAACTTGTAAAACTGTATGATTTTGATCATTGTCTTATTGCTCTACACTGACAGTAGTGACAAAGTTGTGCTTATAAGTGTACCTCCCTGGAGCAAGAAGGTATCTGAGTCTCTATCTTTAGTGATGAAAGAATTAGAGGAATATGATACCAACTGCCTGTCATTGAAACAGGCAGAAAGGAAGTCAATGATCACCAAGATAGTTGAATGAAGTACAAAATCCATACCTGACTGAAGGAGCGCCCAAAAATGCGTGAGGTATCATGACCCTGATGTTTGCATTGTAAAAATCAACTTCACAACCTCAGTGTTCAGAAATTAAAGTTTTCATCATCTAACAAAAGGATGCCAACATGACAAACATGGAAGTGGCTGCAAGCACCAGGTATCTAGCTGTTTCTATGGGGTTTCTATATGAGTTTATATTTCTATATGGGTTATATTACATAGGTTTTCAATTTCTATAATGCAGAAGGAAGAATATCATGCACAACTATTTATAAATAACACTAATTGAAGTGATTGGTTTTATATCCAAGCTTCAGAAGAAAACACACCCCAAAAAAATCCATAAAGTCAGTCACCTAGATTATGCAAATATTTTGTACCAGAACATTTTACTTGAAAAACAGCAGAGGAAGTGAAATACTCAAATCTGTGCAACATAAAGAAGATTATCTCTGAATAGAATAAATTTCATACATTTCCAAAAAAGAATTTGTCTCTCTCTAAGAAGACAGACTGGAAGCTTATAATATCTAAATAGAGTACATATTTATTTAAGGATTTTGGCCTATGCATATTAGGGCTGGGTAATCTTAACCAATAACACTTTTTAAAACATGATCCTCTGTTATAATTGTTGCTTTTTTCAGTATGAAAGGAAGAGGATCACTACTTCTGTAAAAGACTGTTGACTAGGAATGCAGCAACATACCCTTATAATCTTTAGACATTCATTTTTCTGTAAATGGTCTACAAATTCCACCTGAGTCCCAGTAGCAGAATAATGTCTTGGACCGAGTAAATTGAAAAGTAATAGAAATATTAAAATACATCTTTTTCTTTATTGCTTTTTAGGAACTTGGATAGAGGACAGGTCATCATTATCTCCATGCTTAAAGAAGCACCTGGGAGTCAGAATTCGCTTTACCACCACCACCATTTTATTCTGTGTTTTGAGGTAAACCATGGGATCCCACTGTCATAGATTTATCACTGACATAGTTTGCAATATTTTTTTTCTACCTGAATCTGAAGAGCACCTCAAAACTGGTGATAAGACACTGCTGCCAGCACCCAGATAATATTAGAAAATATATATTAGAATATTAGAAAAATAATATTAGAAAAAATATTTCAAGATCCTTGTAACAAAAGTACTTGTCCTACACTAGTATTTATGTCTTTCAGATATATGTTATGATTGTCTATTTGATTTAACTCTTCTGTGACAATTAGCTAGCATGGATTTTTAACAAGGAATAAAAATAACTTTGAAAGCAAAGTCTAGGAATTTGTTAATTGAAAAACTAGAAAAACTAGAAAACCAACAAATCTATTAGCTGTTTCTAAAACAGATGAAACTATAGAGGCTTCATTTAAAAGTTTTAACTATCCAGACACATCTATAACAAGCAGCTGCTTTTATTTTTGCAGCTAATGCAAACAAAAAACTCACAAGATTAGTAAGCCTCACAGAGAAAGATGATGTTATACTTTACACACTGCATGCTAAATCTTGAACAGAACCTCCTCCCCAACAGGATGCAAACACCGATAATCAAAACATGGACGTTTTGTACAGGCTTGTAGACTTAACACACTAAACTTGGTGGCTGCTGGCTAAAGCTCTCAGCAAGTAGGCACGATCTCCAGAGAAGAGGTCATGAAATACAGAATGCAGATTTTCCTGCTACACTGCAGTGAATTCATGGGGAAAAGAGGTTGAATCTATACAAAATAGTAATAGCAATGGGGATGTGTTTGTGACTACAGTTGGAAGTGCAGGCTGTAAAAGCAGCCATTCAAAGTGATTCAGTCCGAATTTGTCCTTACTTTTCCCCAGATTTAGGAAAAACCCTTTATTAGATGAAGCAGAAAAGGAACGATAGAATGAAAATGACAGCACTGAAATGAAAAACTGTCAGTCAGTAGTCTACATCAATCAAAAGGACAGCTCAATCAGAGATTTAGCAGATGAGACTATGATTTTTTTTGTTCTCATTTTTCCCCTTCAATTCTTTTCCACAGTGTATCATTACAAATAACTATGATTCATAATTAGCTTTTGATTACATTAGCAGAAAAGATAATTAAAATATCAGGATCTATCCCTCTATAAAGAGTTTTTCAAATCATGCTGTGACATTCTCTGGCTATACAGAATTTTTTTCTTTGGCTTCTCAGTGTCAGTCAATGTTTGCTTATTGCTACAGTTCTGACTGTGAAGAAATCATCTGCTTTTTGGAAGGAAAGTCAGATTTAAGCAGAGTATGCAGAGTCTTATTCTGAAGGGCATAAGTCTAAACCTACCATGAATTACCTAGAGTCTGTGTTATTCTCAGAGATGTAGAAAATGTTGAGTTACCAAACAATATGCCTGTAAGCAGGTGAGCAACCAGCCATTTCACACCACTTCCTCCTGATCAACCATGCACAAGTCACCACTAACACAGTGATAAAACAGTAACAACACATCATTTGAGCAAAACATTGTAGCGCTAGTGAAAAGTGTGGTGGAAAACCATCACTGCCACTGCCAACTGCCATCTCCTCCCTGTCTTGCCCTCCTCTTTAATTTGGTACTTAGCCAACACACAGGGCACTTTTAAGAAATTCTGGTGCCCACCTCAGGCCATCTTGTGATGTGGTAGAGACCTGCCATAGCTGAGCAGGGCAGGAAGATCTGGGTGCTGGCAGCAGCATCTTATCACCAGCCAACCACAAGTGGTGACAAAGGTTGAGTGTCCAGCCAGGCTGTCCAGACAACAGCAGCAAGAGACAGGGCCAGAGACTGGGCTAGAAACAAGGCTACAACATAGGCCTAAGGTCTACCCAGGTCTGGACTCCAGCACTACTACTACAGCATCATTGGGCAAGGTACTGACCGCTGCAGGCTGAGCTGAGCCACGGGGAGGTGAGGAGTGCCATGCATCAGGGACATCGACCAGCTTCTAGTCCAAGGAAGCCTTGTCCTGCTGCTCTTTGACTCTGTTCATAGAGGGCCTTTGACTTAACTCTAAATGCACCCTTTCTGGCTGTTCTCTTGGGTCACAGTTTTGCTCTAAAGACAGGAAGTAAATGCAGGAGCTATGAAAAGTAGTAAAGCAAATGTTCTGATGTAAACACATATTTTTCAGAAGTACATGGTATTGACAAGCAGCTCTGGTTTCAGCTAAGTATCACCATGAAAAGAACATGACACATGCATTAGAATTGGGTGAGATTAAATAAAAGTAAAAATAAAAAAAAATCCACTCAGAGATTCTTACAGCAAAGGAAAATGTTACTGTCCCCTGCCACAGCTGCAGCCTGCTTAACCTCTGTGAATATCATACTTCAATAGGCAGTGCAACATTTTTAAGCAGACCTGACTGTCTAACTTGTTTTACGTTCCTAGAGACACAAAAGATGGGAGGTCCAGAAAGGGAACCATAACTGTGGTGTGAAGCCACTTTCTGAATTTCCTACATCTAGCCTGTATCAGGGCCTAAAAAGACAACACATGTGAGTGCTAGAGTGACAAAAACTGTACTTCTTCCTATCTGTGGAGCATAAGCTTAAGCATAAGCAAATGCCACAGCAGCATCTGCTATAGCCCAGCCTGCGAGCCAGATCCTTTAGAAAAACTAATGGGGTGTCTCCTGGCCCCTTTGGATGTTCACAGTTTAAACAGTCAAGATTAGGGGTGGGAATATGAAGATGACAGTATCTCTCTTTCAGGCCCAATATGAATTATATTCCCAAGACTAAAACTGGCCTTACTCCCTGTTATCTCCATGCAGAACATCATTAATATTCACATCTGATAATAGTCCCAAGAATATAGCTACAGAATCTAAACCAATGAACAGGAGCTGGGCTGTAGGGACAAGTATCACTGCAAGATTAAGGTGTAACTTTATTTAAAAGAGGAAAATTGTTTTACTTTAATTGAACTATTTTACTTGTTCCCATGCAAAATTACTGACAAATCATTAATTCCTTGTCACCAAACTATTTATTTTCCACTAACAATAAATAAGGTTTAATTTACACAAGTGTGAGAAGTTACCTATATATCAAGAGGAAAACAGACTTCATAGGATGGATTTACATACTTCATTTAGCATTAGCATACATTAGGACCATTGACAAGGACTATGTATACAGTGCATTGCAAACAATGAATTAACCTGAGAACAGATCTTTATTTTCATACAACTTACATATCATCCCATTAAATTACTGGCACTGATTTTATTTATGATGTTACATATTCACAATTGTTATGAAAACAATCAGGACAATGGATGAGAATTTTCAGTGTTACAAGTGTGACAGATGGCATTTAAAGGTAAAATCAATAAAGTAAAAGACACCACTTCTGGTTCAGGAAAGATTTGATCTCCAGTGCTCTTGCATTCACCAAGTTCCAGGTCACTGGAAACTCAGATGAACTCGAGGGAAGTATTGTCATATATATATCTGTCCTGCCTTACCCATACATCTACATTTTGCCTAGATGGGTGTCTTCAGTCCAGTTCAGTGCAGTCATTCAGATTAATCTGCTCTTTTTTTGAGTATCACCAGCATGTATGAGTACAAGGATCTAGCCTATAGATTAACTTCAAATTGCATATTCCTGGGTTTTATATGCTATTTAGACATCTCTAGCTGACCACTTACCCCACTGTAAATGCACTTATATCAGTGGGCCTGTATTTGAAAGAACATGGGAAGAGAATGAGACCAAAAGGATGCTATGGGAAGAATTTTTTTTTTTTCCATCATAATATGTCTCCTCTGAGTGCTTAGATGATCGTTTCACTTCCCTCTACACACTTAACAATAAATAGCTCAAAGCATCATAGCGATGTGCTGGGTAAATGCTGCAAGTTATGAGGCAAATTTACTGCCTCATAAACTCACAGCCAAGTAAAGCTGTCATTTGCAAGAACAATTAAGTCATCATTCTGTTCCATGGAGGGTATAGGGTATTCCTAAAACCTGTAAATTCACAGAAGAAGAAAACTGGTCGTATGTTCAGAATGAACACTAACATTTTATTAATAGTGAATTCACTCACAAGCTTCAAGCCTGCATATATTTTCTTTGTTTCCCAGTATTTGCAATCTAGCCACTACTCCTTACCATGTATACTGCTAAAAGGAAGAAGAAATACAAGAGTACCCTGTGATGTTTTTTGTTGTTTGGGCCTAAAGTATACTCTTGAAGTCATACTAGTGAGATGTTGCTGAAAAGAGAGAAAAAAGGATCGAAGACTCTTATCTCTGAGCCATTCTGACATCTGGGGCTACTATAAAAATTGCTAGTGTGGCCTGAAGATGGTCCAAATGGAGAAAACATGATATTATAAAATGTTCCTGTTGCATAACATATTTTTGCTACTCACTCTTATAAACCCACATTAGTATCTTTAATCTTCAAGGAGCCACAAGCTAAAACTTCACAAAGCATGCTTCCTGAAACACAATAATAATGCACAGATTTTAGTGAGTACTGTAGGTGCAAGAGGTATGGAAGTGTCACCTCCTGATTATGTAGCTTCCATGGAATGAAACATTCACAAACAGTATGTATATGCTGCATCGTAGCAGAATGATTCATCATTTCCCTGAGAATTCAAGTCCTATATGATCTTCACATTTGATGGCAAATAACATATGTGTTCTCTTGCATGCAAAAATATAGATACATGCATTGAAGCTATCTTGCTGTAAGTTAGGTAAGAGAAATACATTTAGAAAAAAACTAAAGAATGATGCTGAACTTGGTCATTGAATAGGAAGATACCTAGATGGTAATTTAAGCAATGCTGGTTCTGTTATTTTATCTTGGAACAAGAACACAGGTGTGAACTCCCTCACTATCCTCACTGTCACAAAGCTAATCCACATTTCATGGTTAATTACAAGTGATCTAACTGGACTTCCAGACAAGAAAAATCAGAATAAAGCTGCAGAAACAGCTCATATCCAAGTGCTTTACACAACATAAACACCACTTTAAGAGACTTGGTTTGTGAACTTGAGTGCAAACTCAAGCAGAGGTCCCAAGGGCAGGGTGGATAAAGCCCCCCTTCCCTCCAGTGTCACTGCAGAGATGGGGTAGAGTGTGTGAGGTTACACAAAGTCTATAGCTTCTGTAAGCCAGTCTACACAGTATCTGGATCCTGGCTAGTATTTCCTGCTTTGCTGGTCCTGGGAGCCAAGCCAGAAGTAGGAACATTGGAAAATTCAGGGATAAAAAGCTGGTGTAGATAAGCTTCTTGAGACCATAATTTCTGTCTGAGGAAAAGTATGATAAACCCCAAAACATACACAGCACAAATGTAAATTAATGTGGAAAATTCCTATCTAAAATCCTATAGGAAGCAACACAAGATTCATGTTATGCACTAGATATCAGAATATACAGTATGTTTTAAACTCTCATTAAAGCCAGGGGAGCCATATAAATGTACTAAAAGCCAGAATAGGCCTCTTTAAATTATTAATTGCAGTTACCTAATAATAACTCCGTGAATAAGAAGAAAAATGGTAAAAATGTACTATTAAAAACATATTAAAACAATAAAACATGTCAAGTGCACTACACTTCACCAAGCAGTTTTCTGTATAATTTATATTTTTGTAACAAGTATCTTTAAGTAAAATTACGCTTTTTGCCCAATTTAGTATTTATGATATTAATTTCCAGAAAGTTTATATATTTTGCTGAATGCTCCTTTCTGAGCACCACATTGATTCTCACAGTGGCAGTAAAGTGGTCCCAGATATTAGCTGTAGCTATTGTTGACATTTCTGAGTTTTAAGACCAAAAAGCTCATAGGTCTGTAAATCAGGTGAACCACTGGAAACTCTTGTTACACAGGGAACAAACCATGGCAGCAATGGAATGCTGCAGATTTTTTAATCCTGGTGGGTTTAGAGTGTACAAAGCGCACTGGTATCTTGACTGACTGTGGTTTAAAAGATTGTGTGCAACTGTACAGCAATAAATGACTTAATCTGATATCAGGGTATGAAAGAAATTCCTAAGAGAAGGTCATGCAAGGCCTACTGTTTGTTCATATACTTGAAAATACCTTTTTTGGGTTGTTTTTTTTTTTTTTTAATGCACTGTTTTAAGGCGGTAACTTGCAGGTCTTCTATAAAATAGAAGTATTTCAAGGCTTTTTCAGATTATACTAAAAGCTTCTATATGAAACACTGTTATAATGTTGTGCAAACACAAAAAAACCAAGAGAAATTGGCTTTAAGCATAATCTATAAAATATGGCACTGTAATCCATAGTACTAGAGATTACTGGGTAGCTTTTAAAATATTTTTCTATGAGAATTTCACTCTGTGCAGCTCACTAAATTCCTACTAATTATCATGCAGTTAAAAAGTGAACAAATTGTTAATGTTGTTGCATTCTGGGCTTTGCTCTGAAAGAAATGGCACTATGTATCTTGTTATGCCATTAGAAGTCCTCCAAGTGGAAAGAAAATTCTTCAAACTTAATCTAACAAATACTCTCCACTGCTAAGCTATTTTCTCTTTGAATATAGATATTGTTTTTACATTCCTTATCTTACTATACTTTTAGATGTGTCAGGGTTATTATAAATGCTCTATTCAAAGAAGACAAACTCCTTTCTTATATGTCTGTTCTTAGTGTTTTATAAATTCCAAAATCTATAGAAAGTAAAGAACTTTTAAAAAACAATTTCTGAGGGAGTGCAACAGTTTGATTTCAGATGAAGAAAAAACAGCATACTCTAGTTGCCTGGTGTTCATCAGCTACAGAATCACAGAATATCTGCAGTTGGAAAAGACCTTTAAGATCATCAAGCCCAACCATTACCTAACTCTACCAGGGCCACTACTACACCATAGCCTTGAGCACTGTATCTAGATGGCTTTTAAATACATTCAGGGATGGTGATTCAACCATCTCCCTCAGCAGCCTGTTGCAGTTTTTGATAACCCTTTTGGTATAGAAGGTTTTCCTAAATTTCAGTGTAAACCTCCCCTGGTGTAACTTGATGCCATCTCCTCTTGTCCTATCAGCTGTGACTTGTGAGAAGAGGCCAACACTCACCTCACTCCAACCTCCTCTCAGGTGGTTGTAGAGAGCCATAAAGTCTCCCCTCAGCCTCCTTTTCTTCAGAATAAACAATCCCAGCCCCCTCAGCTGTTCCTCATAGGAGTTATTCTCAATTCTCAAGACCCTTCACCAGCTTCACTGCCCTTCTCTGGACCCACACCAGCACCTCAATGTCTTTCTTATACTGCAGCACCCAAAACTGAATACATTATTCAAGACGCAGCCTTACCAGTGCCCAGTACAGTGAGACAATCACTTCTCTAGTCCTGCTGGCCACCCTATTCCTGATGCAGGCCAGGATGCTGTTGGCCTTCTTGGCCACCTGGGCACACTGCTGGCTCATGTTCAGCCAGCTGTCAATCAACACCGCCAGGTCCCTTTCTGCCAAGCAGCTTTCCAGCTACTCAGACCCAAGCCTGTAACGTTGTATGCGGTTGTTGTACAGGGTTGTTGTACAACCCCATACACTTGGCCCTTGGCCTTGTTGAAGCCCATGTGATTAGCCTTAGTCCATCAATCCAGCCTGTCCAGATCCCTCTGAAGAGCCTTCCTACCCTCAAGAAGATCAACACTCCCGCCTAACTTAGTGTCATCTCCAAAGTTACTGGGGGTGTTCTCAATCTCCTTATCAAGGTCATTGATAAAGATATTAAACAGGAGTGGCACCAGCAGT
Organism: Megaceryle torquata; assembly: GCA_024611175.1. Taxonomy (NCBI): domain Eukaryota; kingdom Metazoa; phylum Chordata; class Aves; order Coraciiformes; family Cerylidae; genus Megaceryle; species Megaceryle torquata. The sequence continues at coordinate 27,762 of JANIJG010005807.1, forward strand.
GAGCCTTGGGGGGGTACCACTTGTGACTGGCCACCAACTGGATTTAACTCCATTCACTACCACTCTAGGCCCCACCGTCCAGACAGTGTTTGATTCAGCAGAGCGTGAGCCCATCCAGACCTAGGGCAGACAGTCTTTTTTCATGAGGATGATAGGGGGAACAGTATCAAAGGCTTTACTGAGGTACAGGTAAACAACATCCACAGCACTGCCCTCATCCACCAAGTGGGTGGCCTTGTCATAGGAGATGAGGTTTGTTAAGCAGGACCTGCCTTTCATGAACCCATGCTGACCGGGCCTAATTGCCTGGTTGTCTTGCAAATGGCATGTGATGGCAGCTATATCATAGTTTTCTCACTGTAGTATGGCCACCATTTCCCCTGCTTGTTGCCCATGCTGCATGCATTTCACCTGGGTTAATGATCCTGACACCTTCTTGGAGGGAGAAGCCCCAGTTCCCACCAGATGGTTCTTGGAAAGTTCCATAGTTACCAGCCTATCAACTCTTGTGTCCTTGCTGCCGCATGGACCATCATCCCCCAACTCCACTGAGACAGCTGACTGTAGGACCTCACTGCCACCTTGCCCCACAGATACTGGCCTGCTTCTCCCAGGCTCCTCTCTAGCAAGCCCAGTTTCATCCCCACCACCTTCAAGACCTTTCAATGAGCCCCGCTGGCTCCTTCCCTAGGATCCTTTTCCCCCTTTGAGACAGGTGTTGCCCAGCCTTGACTCTTGTAAAGCTGCCCATGGTCATAAAAACAAACCACCAAAATTCTACCAGTGGCACCGGCCTCTGAGCCAACTGTTAATGGGGTGGGGTCTTCTCCTTTCAGTATTCCTCTGGCTACTGAAGGGGTTGAGGAGAACACCACCTGGGCTCCCAATCCTCCAACTAACAGCCCCAGAGCACTAAAGTCTTTTTTAATCACTCTTGGACCTCTGTCCACAGCCTCATCACTGCCAACCTGCATACCCAGTACTGGGTAACAGTCTGGACCAGCCCTGGGAGTTCTTGGTGATGTCTCTAAGCTGGACCCCAGGGAGGCAGCACTGCCCTGAGGGATGGATCCGGCCAGCACACGGGGCCTCTGGTCCCTTCAGAAGAGAATCGCCTACGACATGACCCTCCTTTTCTCTTAACAAAAGCAGCCCAGTGCGTGGGGCTGGCCGACTCACTTCAGGCAGCCTCCTTGTGGACCTGTATCTGCATCTTCAGTTGCCTCAAGTTCCAGAGCCCCAAACCTGTTGTGTAAGGGACGGTGAGGGAGCCCGGGAAGGGATTCACGTGCCTCCCCCAGCAGGGACCTGCTTGCATTCATACACGCACACCCCCAACCCCGTTTCTGAGGTCCCCTCCTGCCCGGTGGCAAGAAGGGAGGGGATTCTCTGCTTCCTGGAAGCCTCCAGCTGCTGCCTTTGCCTCGGGCTGTGGCTCCTCTCACGCTCCCGGAGACCTCTCACCTCTCCAGTTCCCCTCTCTGATCTACCCCCAGGACGAGCAGATCATCCTCTGCTCACCCCGCACACCGGGGTGTCTGCTCACCCCGGTCCGAGGGACGGCGTCAGGCACTCCCAGAAGCCGAAACCTGCATGGCCGCAACTTTGTGCGGGAGCTCCGTACGGGTCCCCCTTTTTCTCCCGGCAGCGGCTGTCGGCTGTCTGGGAGGGCGAGGACTACAATTTCAGTTCGCCTCCCTTGCCGGGTGGGTGAACCGGTTCTCCCCGGCTGAACTCGCCTCTGGTACTGGTGAAGCTCCCAGCGCTCGTCCCGCTCCTCCTTCTCGAACCGCCGCCCCAAGCCCAGAGACCGCTCTCCAACCCCTGTGCCCGCTCCAGCTCCGTGCTCAAGGGCTCCGCTCCTGAGCCAGCGCTGCCCCGAGAAGGGGCTCCCCAGGGACCGCCCCCCACCGCTCGTCCGCTCAGCGCTGCCCAAGGGTTTAAGTTCCGACGGGGCTGGCCTCGGCGAGAGGCCGTGGGCGCGTTCCTGCCGCGTCCAGCTCTGCCGCTGGCGGTGCCGCTTCGCCCGGGCCGCCTCAGCAGCCCACCCATCTGCTGCCGGCCTCAGGCACAGCAGAACCAACCGCTCTCCCAGCTCTTCCCGGATCCGGAAAGCCCTCAAAAGAGCCCCTCGCCGGCTCTTGTCGCCGCCATTCCCTTCCCAGTACGGAATTGCCTGCACTGGAGCTGCTCTCCTTGGCGAATGAATAAATAAATAAATAACGAATGAATAAATGTATGACGAGGTATATTAACTGTTAAAAATAACACTTTGACTAAGAGATGGCACTTTGAATATTCCTAATGGAATCATATAATGTCTTAGCCATTATTGTGAGGGTATTTTATCCCATTGTTTCTGAAAAATACCCCCACTTTTTCACCTTCAAATTATTAGTAACAAAAGAGCATGGTCTGTAAGTGAGCTTAGTAACTAGGTGAAAGGAAATTTCATTATGTTTTGGCCAGACCTAAAATTTGTGATCAAACTTTCTAGGAAAAATGCAATTAAAGAAAATCATAGTTATTCATATGTTCAATATAATATACTCCAATTCAGATATAGTAACTACCCACAATAGCAGAGCTGCTCTGTAGAGTTGGTATGCTGGGTTAATTACATCATTTAAACAACCAAAAAACGACAGCTATGAGGCTTGGAGTGTATCTTCTATATAGGAAAACACTCAATAAATACATTTATCCAATCCTTCATCTATCTGTTAGGCTGAGCAGGAATTCAGTTCCTTGTCCCCAGCTGCCAAAGTCCTCCAAAGCAGTGATGCCTCAGTGTGCATGATGGATGATCTAGGTCTTCCCAAGTATGCCAACTCCAGCAGAGTCCCTGAAGGTACAACCTTCACTGCAGCCACTATAGATGGACCACTGCTGTGGCCTCCTGCTCTGCTGTGGTGAGTGCCACTGAGACTTACCATGCTTACTGGTCTGAGGCAAAAATGGGCATATTATTTCAAGGAATAAATGTCTCATCAAGAAAGGCATAAGAAATTCTTCAGAGATCAAGGAAATTCCTATGGCCATCCAGGACACAGCTATGAGCAAGGATGACAGTAGGATATAAGGAATATGGCAGGAAGGATGCAATAAATGGAGGAAGATGACATATTGAAATTTAAGGTAAAGAGAAAAAAATCAGTGTGCAGATGAGATCGTAAATATCTGGCCTCTGTAGAACTCTTTCATTTTCATAAACTGAGGAATTAGAACTTGGAACCACTAATTCATTGCAAGATAAAAGTTTAAAATTTTAAAATACAAATAAACCAGAAATTTCACATTTTAAACTCAAGCAAATAAAAAACTGTTTGCAATTTCATATTCGTAGCTTTCAGTGGTATAATTTTCAAGTTATATGTACCCTATAGTTAGATTTAGGTCATATGCTTCCTTACTTGCAGAAGAAAATCTCTCTTTAGTATTTTTTTTCCTTATGACTGTGCTGCTCTGCCTTTTCAGTTATACTGGCTAAACTCATTAACACACAATTAAAGAAAGATGACTAAAAATACAAAAGTAAAATTAGATTGCAATTTCTTAGGATGCTAATCTCATTAACACACAATTAAAGAAAGATGACTAAAAATACAAAAGTAAAATTAGATTGCAATTTCTTAGGATGCTAAT